>VZRR01012221.1:566547-597331 GCA_013398015.1 Oreocharis arfaki
GGCGCCTCTCGGCGGCCAGGGGAGCTGCCCGCCCCGGCGGGGCCATGCGGGCCCGGAGCAGGTCCCGCTGCGGCTGCTCCGCTGCCCCGCGCGGACCGCGCTCCGCGGGCGGCGACGCTCGGCCGCTTCCCCACGCAGCAGCCACCTGTCGTCTCAGATCCGTCATCCAGAACAAAGTTAAACCGAAATTCATTTAAATTCATTTTATTAAATTTTCGCTATGGAGGGGGAAAAAATAAAGTCGAACTACTTTCCAGGGCAAAATGAGCATCATGTGGGGGCCCAAGGGGGGGCTACCGGTATCCTGGCCCAGGATCTACTGCCGTGCTCACGCCTTGCTCTGAACCACGCAAAGCAGCCGGCAGGATCTGGAGCCTTGAGTTAAAGATTTCTTTGGGGCAATCGCAAATAATGATAAACAGGACGCAAACTTCTGTGGGAAGAAGCAAAGCCCAATCCCGCATGGAAGTGTTGCACTGGTGATTATAATGTCAGTTCTACGAATTTATGCTAAACACTTTTATGTCGCGCTACTTTTCCCTTAGCGATGTAGACGCCTGAGCGATGCGCCCGAGCTGCGGCCGCATCCCCGCGGCTGCAGTGGCCCCTGGTGGGTGCGGCGGGAAGGCGCGGGCGGCACAGGGCCGCGGGACGGGATGCGGGAGACCCGCCTGCGGTGCTCGCCCTGCCTACCGTCGGAGGCAAGGACCGATGCTAATCTACAGAGATCCCGCGTACAAAAGCTCGACGTAGGAGGAAGACCAGGGGTGGTGAATAATGAGCAGCCCAAGGTTGCGGACTGGGATTTTGCAAAACTTTGTTACTTGTAGGAGCAGGGAGGCAACTTTTAGAGTGATCTGTCCCTGTCAGTTCAGGTTCTTCAGCACTTAGAAGACTATGAACAAAACAGATTCTTTCAGTGGCTTTCATCCCCTGAAATGCATTATTGCAAGGGAAGGAAAGAAAGAAAAATAAGAAAAAAAACCCAGAAAACAAAAAAACCGACCACCTGGGTAATTGCCAGAACGTCTGTCAGAAGGAAAAAGAGCTTTATAAACTGGGGTTTTGGGAGACGTTTTGCTGATTCAGCTTTATTCAACTAGAGATTTTTTAAAATGGAATTTAGAAGCTTACTTGGCTTTGCATATCCTTTGATGAAAATGATCGCTTATGAAAAGAAAGTTAAAAAAATGAAATGTAACATTCCATTCACTTATCAAGTTTGAGTAGATGTAGTGAGCTGCTTTATACTCCAGAAACGAAGCAACTCACTTGGTAGCTGGGTTAATCAATATTAACTCAGGATTTGCATAGGAAAACTTTAGTTTAAGTCCATAATTTTCTTGCTTCACTCTACATATTCTTACGATATGCTTAATGCCCACAATTTGAAAAATAACCTGTTGTTATAAAATAATCTCTTTTTTTGGCTTTTCAAAAATGAGGTCCAAGTACGTGTTTCAAGATAAAATAGATTTGTAGGAAGAGACAGTTTAAACTTTTTTCTTTGCTTTTTATTGATATAAGGCAACTGTGAGTCGGGAAGATACTGTAATATTTTCTCTATAAAACAATTTTGTGTATGATTACACAAATCCTCCATCTTTTCCCCATTTGTATGTCCTGCCTTCTATTTCCAGTTAATTTTATCTTGTTGATGTGATGTTTCACTGTTTTCTAATTAAACGTATTATCCTTCTTGTTTCTTGCATGCATTACACCATTTGTCATATTATTTTGCCATTAAAATAGATTTCAAATGCAAAATGGCGAATACAGTTTTGAAGACTGACTCATTGCTCTAGCAAAAAGAATGGCTTGTTTAACATGCTGGCAACTCAAATGACTTTTCAGTGGTGAAATGACTCGTGCCTGTTCCCAGATCTCTCTGTATGGAAACAGGGGTCGCTGTTAGATCAGAGGTCAGGACTGAGGGGATCTGTTTCTGCTGCTGTTTCTGCGGGTCCAGATGAGCCAGAGAAGGCAACAGTGAAACAGAACATTTGGTAAAGGCAACTCAAGGTGAGGAACAGAAACAGACTTACATGTCTCTCTTGTTTTAGCTGGCAAGCTCTTTATGAAGGCTGATCCTTCAAAGAAAACCGGATACTTTCTTTATGTCTGATTCTGCAGATTTTCTTATACGAGCTGTCCTTTTCCTATGGAAGAAATCACACTGACATCACCATGGTGAGTGACGTCCATAAAACCTGCAAGAAGGTGAGCTTTTCCTTGACTTTTTGCTTCCTTGGTACCAATTGATGACATATTCATTTCACAGATAAAAAAAAAACAACCTCTATTTCAACTTGTCTAGGAGCAAAATAGTTCAAGTTTCTTTCCGAAGCGAATTTAAAACAAAACTGAGAAGATAAAAAGAAAAAAAGATGGAGTTGTTACCCAGCTTCATTCAGTGCTCAGCTTAAAAAAAAAAAGGCAGTTAAACTGTAAGGGATTTTCCTAAAACATGAAGTTTACAAGACCAGGGGAGAGATCAAGAATCATTCCTTAATTGGGACTTTGCTGTCAGATCTGTAGCCCAGAGGAAGGCTCATGCAGAGCTGGGGTTGCCTGCATACCGATCCAGTAGTATTTTTAAGGTTGGGAGTAAAGTGATTCAGTGTAACACCCATCCCTGTGGAAGAGGTGGTTCTATAGAAGGAGATGGAGCTTTTCTTATCTTGGCCCACCAGAACTTTGAGGAAAGACTTTAAAATTCACATTCAGTAATGCTGTGTTAAAATAGTTTACTTTTGCTTTTTTTATGTTTAAGAACAAGTGTGCTGAAAAGATTTTTGTCATTGCATTTGTGAAGTATATTGCAAAAAAGTGATATGCTATGCACTGTGTCCCCCACCCTTCCAAACCAGACATTTTAGCTTCTAAACTCTTGCTTGGGGGAAGAAGAAGTAGAAGAAGAAAAGCTATCCTCAAGTTTAGGCATTCATGCAACACAACCTGTATCTTGTACAAGATCTCTACGTGCAGTGTTAACATAAATTGATACATGTATCACATTTTTGTAACTGCATTTATTTACTTCACAAGTGCCCTAGCGATCTATTCCTGCTAAAGTAACACTTTGAGAAAATAATCTGAGAAACCACAACAAGTAGTAATAAAGCAGCCTTGAACCACAATTCATTCCACAACCTTACAATTTTCCAGCACCTGGAAAGAAACTGAATGTTTTGTGCCGTACATTAGAAGTGAATAATACTAGGTTTTGGAGTGGAACAGTATTTATTACCCATTATTTTAAATAAACTGACAACATATTAGACATGAAAAAAAACCAAAACAATCAAAACCAAATAACAAATAACTTGCTAGTTTTCAGACTACCTGTGCTGGTTGCTGTTAAATCCTACCCTCAAGGTTGGGTGTCTTCATTGTCTGGGACTGCACATCAGCAGAGAGACGTCTTCTGTGATCCCAGAAAAAGCCTAATAAAAAATGAAAGGGGAAAACTAAGAGGAATTCTCCCATTTTGAATGTTTCTCCCACCCATGTTGGGAGGCAGGTGGGAGCCCTGTTCTGTCACTGGCCGAGTCACCCCTGGCTCTCTGGCACCGGGCACCACAGAGAGGATCTCTGTCTGCTCAAAGTTCCTCCAGGAGACCTCATTCTGCTACAGTGTGCAAACTAGTCTGAGGAGATGATCATTATAGTGAAGTTAAGTTGGATAAACCCAGGATTTTAGATGATTTCTCCAATCACTGCAGAAAGAAAGCATGAGAAATTGCTCTGCACACAGTCACTTGGACTTCCAGTCCCCATGTGAAACTGTTCCATGTCCAGCCCAAGAATGGTCAAATGAGCAAAAGTAATTTATGTTTCCACATTGCTTTTGAGTTCATTTTAGGGATAGAAGAATTAGTTCAAGCTCCATAAGGTGAAATTTGATCCTTCACCTATTGCAGGAACCACACAGGTTTGGACGCGTTCCAGAAAATACTTTTATTTCTAACATTCATTATTCTTAAAGCCAAGAATGGATTGCAAAATGCTGGGATCCTTATTTCAGGAATTATGTTTAAGGCTTCTTGGCTGTATGTAGCTTTTCTTTTCAGAGAGAGTAGAAACAATTTAGAGCTCTCTTGGAGTTTGTTGTAGCGAATCATATTGTTGCTTCTTTTAAAATCTTCTGTGGATAGAGCAGGAATTCGGTGTTGGAACTTGTTTATTTCTTTAGACTTCATACCATCCATTTATAATTTACCCTAAGGAGCTCAGCTCCACCCTGCTCAAACACTGCCTGTGAATTTCCTCACTCTAAATTGGTTTGGGTATTTTTTTCCCTCCTTACTTTAGCTAAAGGCTCCACTAGTTACAACATGCAAATAGGCAAACAAACCAATAGAAGAACAAATTTCATGTTCAAAAATTGCACAGTGGCCAAGAGCAAATAAAACCTGAGTAAGGCTTGATTGTTGTTTATGAAGGAAGTGACATAGAGATTAATGCATCAGAAATGTGCTTCTACATAATAACAAGCTCTGTAACACATACGGTAACAAACTAGTAAATAAAATGTGAGACTAATCATCCAGTTCAAGTAAGCAGAGGAGAAATCCCAAGTTGGCACACTGATGTGTTTTTCTGTACTTTGCATATCTCTCCTATACATTAACAGAGGTACCGAGTGAAAAACAAACCCTTGGAAATTACCTTTTGCTGTTTGTTTTGCAGGATTTGCCCTTTCTCTCTCACAGGGTCTCACCTTATGATGCACAAACAGATTTAAAAATCAGCTCTTGTGCCTTTGCCCGAGAGTTTGCTGAAAGTTTGCTGTCAGCTCATCACAATAAAGGTGCAGTAGGACAGGTTTCCTTGCTTTGCCAGCTCCTGCTGTTTAATCAGGGGATTAGGGAACTAATTAATAAGAACAGAGTACCAAATGGAAACACTATCTTGGTCAACACTCTAGCTTGACTGAGTGATGCATTTGGGACTGGAGCAGGCTGAGTCTATCACCACATTACAAACACCCAATGTGGTCACCAGGGAGCAGTTACTGATGGTGCTACAGGAACTGTGAGGAGCAAGGAGATGACACAGAAGATGGGCAGATTAAGTAGCAGAGTTCAAGTACTGGTAGAGAGGCTTCTGGCTGTGGAGGAGTCTGCAGGACTGTGCTTCGTGCTCATGGGGTAGGCATGCTCTGCGTTTACACGGGAATATGGGATAACTGTTCTTGTACCACCATCAGTAGCTGCTCCTCAGTAACTACACATGGATGTTTGTAACATGATGTTCGAATCCAGACTGCTCCAATTTCTCCTCTAGTATTTCCTCCAGCTCTCTGTATGATTTAGACCCCCATTTCATACTGAAATATTGTTTTCTAGACATTTTAATGCTTCCAAAATATTTTTTGCAGGTGTGAATTAACATTTTCTGAACTTTCTATGGTTTGCATAGAGATAGGATTAGTCTTTTTCCTCCAGTTTCTATTATTTTGTCTTTATCAGCACCAAGCATCATCTGCCATTATATCGCCCACTTACTCAGCACCAAGAGATTCTTCTCCAGAACCTGGTTAGATTTCATATCATTAGATTGAACAGTCCTGGCAATTTTTGTAACATCTACACACCCAGCCACCTTTCTGCTCAGCTCCTTCCTGGCAGTAGGACCTTGTAGCCTGTTTTTCATGATCTTGCCATGGGCTCCTTGGACACAGCTCCATTTGCAGAAGAAAAGTATTGAGGAAAATTCTTTCAACTACTTATCAAAGAATATTCAAAGAGCTTGTGGTCGATGGGCACGAAGGTGGAGTGAAAGCAAGGACGGTGAGACTTTGGTCTAACCTGTTCCTTTTCCACAAATTCAATTACATTCAAAGACAAGGTATTTCAGGCTCTTAGGGGAGGAAACACACAGCTCTAATGAAACACTTGCAGGCAGGGAACTAGTTGCCCTATTGGAAAAATGAAAAAAATTAGCTGAAATGCTCAATGTGGGAATATGAAGTCAGTGTAACAGGTTACTCAGATAATTGTGGGGTTTATGGCTTTGTGGCTCTTTCAGCAAGAGAAAGTGAAGTAGGCAGTCAGCACCTCTCTTAATCACTGTAGGTTTTGCATGTGAGATATTATGACTATTGTTATTCTCCCCCCCTTTCTAAGTTTTATTTCATACCTAGAATTCAATGGAAAGACAGAGTCTTGATTTCTGGTCCTGGACTGGAAGCACACCCTGCACCATAACCTCTTTTTATCTTTTTCCAAGAGCCTTAGGAATAGTAATTTTTTTCTTATAGATCCATTTTGCAACATTCTGAGTGTTTGTCAGCATCTCTGAGGCTCGGCAACTCTGAATGAGGAAAAATAGAAGGTGTTTGAAACACCAGTAGACCATATCACTTTAAAAAGCCTAACTGAGACTGTGCTGGGCCTCAGTTTAGTCTCTCTCTGGCTCTGGGATGGGTTCACAGAGTCACCCATCCCACCGTGTCCGGCAGCAGACATCCAGAGGAAACGGGTCTGGGTGGTGTGCGTTGCACTGCTGCTGAGCTCCCAGAGTGAGCTTTGCCTGTGCCAGCTCACCTCCTTGGTCAGCCCATGCCAGGCTGGGCTTAGCACAGCCCTTGGGACTATACTCTGTGAGAAATTTGGATGGAGTTACCCTGAGTGTGTTGGGAAAGGTAAAAGGGCTGTTCTCTGGGAGAAAGCCATGCCTGTTGGCCTCTGACAAAAAATGGCCCCTGCCCTGATTTGTTTCCCAGTCTAAACAAAGTGAAAGACAGGTTTCATTCCAAGTGTATGAGACACATTGCATTTTCAAAATCCAGTATCTTAGCTGTTCTGTTTTCTGCTGTTCTGCCAGTTACTGAGCACCACAGTTCATGGTCCTGCCTCTCCAGCAGCTTTCACCAGGCTCACCACTTATTAACAGACTACGTCTCTGGTTGCTGGATTTCTTCGAAGATCACTCAGTGTTGTTTCATAAAGGAGAGGAAGAGCCTTTGCACTCGTAATGAATTTAGTTGTCATCACTTGTCAGCTTTGTGCTCTGAGGTCTCTCTTAGGTAGCATAATTATCATTATATTTATATATAGGTAATTATAATCTGGGAAGCAGTCCAAATTCTGCTTTTTAAGTAAAATTGGTGAAGCCTATTTGCAGCGAGTGGAGCCCCTCAGCACACAGCAGCCTCACTGGCAGCACCTCAGCGGCTGTGGGAGGTTGTGCCATGTGGATACAAGAGACCCTCTTTCCTGCTCAGTTACAGCCAGGGGTCATTTCCTGTTCTATCTGGAACATGCCCCAAAACACCCTTATCTTCAGATATTCTAGCCCGAACACTGTAGTCAGGAAGAAGGACAAAAATAATCCCTGGTTACACAGGCTGGGACAATGGGAAGCTCATTAGGCTGTCAGGCATGTGCTCCAACTCCACCACTGCTGCCAGGCTGGTTTTCCCTGTACCAGCAGACATGGGTCTCACAGTCCTCACAGAAACAAGAGTCACACAAGATGGTTTCCACAGAGCAGCTTTGGTTTCAAATCCCACCATCATTCATGTCACAGCAGTGGTTTCACAGGGCTCTGCAAAGCCAAAACAGCACCACGCCCACCCTGCCTGCCTCTCCTTAACAGTTTAGTAGTTTAAGGGTTACAGTGGTAGTACTGGGCTGATGATGGGGATTGATGATCTAAAAGGTCTCTTCCAGCCTTGATGGTTCTATGGTTCCTGACCTGACCTTCAGCTATAAATGTCATTTTGATGATTTCGTTGTCCTCAGGGGCCCAAAACACATTTTCAGGTGAAAAAAAATCCTCTGGGAATATCCCTAACCGTTCCTACTGGACTGTGCAGCATCACCCCTGGCTGCTGCCTCTACAGTTAGTTGCACCTTCTGCCCTGTCATGTTAGAGAAATGCAGGGTGCCCTTGGGTTTTGCAGACTGTGGGTGGAACACTGGGACTCTTTGCTACTCATCCAGAGAGCATTGCTCTAACATTAGAAAGTGCTGATCTCCATTTCCACCCACAGTGCAAAAAAAATGAAATATTTTCTGAACTATGAGGAGGCTGAGAGACTTGGAACTGAAAGTATTCCCACAGCTGCCACTGTCACTGATGAAAAAGGTTGTCAAAATTGTCTTATTCTGGAAATTTTAACCAACAGAGCATGCTGTCAGCACAGACTGGGACATGGAAGAGTCCTGGGGTAGTCGTGGGCCATAGTGCTGGAATGCTGGGATTCTGGACTTCTCATGGGTGGATATCACCAGGTGCCAACGGGTTGCTTCTTGGGAAAGGGGATGAAGGGAAGCCTTTGGCCTTGTTCGGAAGAGGGCGTTTTCATAACCTTTCTTTGCTTTCTCACCCAACTGCATGCTGTATAAACCCTGCAGATGCCAGAGGTATGTGAATATTTGGGCTGTTGAAGGCCTGTTGCCCTGTATTTGTGTTTTACTGTTCTACAACCAAGACAGCTTCTTGTCCTAATCCGTGACCTCAATCTACTGTATGGATTGAGGCAAGGCTCTCTTGGAAGGGCCTTGCCTTTTTTATATACTGTAACTTTTGATCAGATGGTTTGCTCAGCCTCAAGGCAGCAATTTTCTAGAATACAGAAGTGGTCAGCCTTGCTAATCCATTGGTGGGAACTTGGTGGCTGTTAGAGTTCATTCAGTGACATCTCTTCTCAGGTGAGCTCTGCAGTGCAGTTCTCCCGGTCCTGTGCGGTGGAGTGCAAAGGGAGCTGTGGGTGTCCGCCCAGGCTGCACTGGGCAAAGCATTGCCAGGCGGATGGAGGGGATCCTGTCCCTCTGCTCAGCGCTGGAGAGCCTACACCTGGAGTGTGGGGTCCAGTTCTGCTCTCTCCCATACAGGAGAGACACGGACATACTGGAGGCAGCCTGATGAGGAGATGATGAAAGGGCTGGAGCACCTCTCCCGTGAGGAAAGGCTGAGGGAGCTGGGACTTTTCAGCCTAGAGAAGAGAAGGCTCAGGGGATCTCATCAGTGTATACAGATATCTGAAGGGAGGGTGCACAGAGGATGGAGCGGAGCTCTTCTCAGCAGTGCCCGGTGCCAGAACCAAAGGTGAAGGGCACAAACTGAAACACAGGAAGTTCCCTCTGAACATCAAGGAAACACCTTCTCACTGAGAGGGTGACTGAGCACCAGCGCAGGCTGCCCAGGAGTCTCCATCTTGTGGAGTCTCTGTCCTTGGAGATACTCAAAGGCCATCTGACCATGGGCCTGGCCAACCAGCTGTAGGTGACTTTTCTTGGGCAGAGGCTTGGACCAGATATTTCCAGAAGTCCTTTCCAACTTCAGCCATTCTGTGATTAAGAACAGGACAGCAAACAGTGGAAAAAGAGCAGGACAAAACAGGGCAAGGAAGATAGAACAAGGTAGATTACTGATGCAGAACAGAAGAGAGGGATGAGACTGTCAGGAGGGAGCACCAGTTAGTGATCTCTTTCTTCTGGCCCCATCTGAAACCAATCTCTCTTAGGACTTACTGAGATATGATGCTGCAATAGAAAGTGGTTGCAAAGTGGAAAATTACAATAATCTCACAATTTGGCAGGCTTCCTACCTGGTGCTGAACTTCTCAGGATGGTTGTCATGGGCTGTAGTCAACCTGTGCCAAGCCATCCCATCCTCCTTAAACTCCGAGCTAGTGAATCCTGGAAGTGCTGGAAGAGCTGTCCAGTATCAGCCCTGTCACTGCACTTCATCACCCATGCACAGTGACTTCCTTTGGATGTGCAGAGGTGTTGGCAGGGTGTTCCAAGAGACATGGATCCTCATCAAGCATTTTTCTGTGGTTTTCCCTCTCCCTTGGAGTCTGAATCCCAGCAACTGGAACTGCTTTGGGGCACAAGCTTGCAGTACTGCAGTGGTCGATCAGAAGCAGATGGCACATCAAACACATGGAGCACTGGGTGGACCTTCCTGGCAGCCCTCACTGGTGGTGTTCATTTAGATTGTCCTATTATCACTGGCAGTTTTGCTAACTGAGATGTGCTGGGATGTGATAGTCACAGCTGGCATGATGTCTGCTGGCAGGTCTGAGCCCAGTTTCTTTGCTTGGGTTGGATTGCTTCTGTATTACCACAACTGGCAGTGTCAATGCAAGGGTTTATCTAGTGCCACTGGCTTATCTGAAAGCCTTACAGACCTGTCTTCTTCCTCTTGGTGTTGCCTGAGGCTGTCTATGCAGTGAAGACCATGCCTCCAGGTGGGGTGGCCATGGCAGGGGGTACTCAGCACCTCTTGGGCTGAGCCTGTCAAGCACAAGTGCTCACTGTGGACCATGATCAGGGTTTCAGTGCTGTGGGAGCACTGCCTGCCCTGAGACACAATCTGACTGAGAGGTGCAGGCAGATAGGACCTTCCAACGGGTTTTTTTCCATGTCTGGGGCAGGCTTTGCCTACACTCACAGGAGGAGAGCAGCTTGAGCCACAGTGGGTCTCATAAAGGAAAATCATCCCAAACTGTAAAAATGTACAGTACAAATGTAAAGTCTTGCTGATTTAAAAAATTATTCCTGCTAATTGTTCACACAAAAACACACAGAGACCAAATTAAATTAACTTTACTGCCTTTGCAAAGTCAAGCGCTCAAGAGTATGCCAGATTTAAGGTGAGTTACATATGCTATACAGACTTCTTAAGTACATGTAATGTGGGAATTTGTTGCAGTTTCTCAGTGTAGCACTTGTTGTATGCTGTGGACTCAGTAACGGAAAGGATTTTAGCCCTCTTTCACATTTAGTTGAGGCCTTTCTGGCTAGCTGTCTCCATTCCTGCCATAGATGCCGTAGATAACTCCTGCTGAGGTTTGAAACATCATCTAGTGGGAGATGAGATGTGTTCCAGCAAATGATTAGTAGCCTTTGGTGTTTTTCCTCAAATGTGGAATGTCCTGGATGTAAATGATACAAAAAAATCAAGAATAAGCAGACAAAAGAGCTTGCTGGCTTGTTACCCTGTCCCTGGCAGTGACAGGTCCTGCAGGCAGAGCAAAAGGAGATGACAAGAAGGTGCTGGCGCTTCACGGAAGTGCTTGCACACTGCAACTATTTGTGGTCCGAAGACTTCCTTAACAGAAGTAACACTGTTACTTTTTCTGTTACTGTTACTCTATTATTCATTTTTAATAGTGCCAAACGAATTTTTCCTCCAGGAATTTAGCTGATTGCTTTCTGAACTGTGAGAACTTTGGCATCCTCCCACAAACTGCTGTGAAACTTGAGCACACATTGTATAAGAAACCCTCCCGTTCCTTCCCTGCAGCATCTGCCACCTGCTGGGGTTGCAAACACCCTCAGACAACGCTCTCTGCTCCCTTCCTTCATCCTGCTCAAGACTTCATGCACGCAGTCTCTCTCCCCAGTTATTTATTTTCGGGGCTAATGGCTACGTTTTTTTCTGTAACTGATTTTCACATTTATATTTGCCTTGAAATGGGGGCCCAGAACTGTGCATCTTGTTTTGATTTGCTTGTTCAGCTTCTATCTCTGCGTTTTGGAAGCTACAATTGGGTTTGCTAACGGGTTTGACTTAAACTTCTCTACCTTTTATCTGCAATTTCACCTGCCATTTTATTGTCCAGCTTCTGTGTATTCTGAAACCCTTCTGCAGCTGCTGAAGTAACTTTTGTCCTTTTTATTTTGGACAGCTGCATATAGTTGACTGACTTTACCCAATATCCCAGAAGGTCTATTATTCACCTTTGTTTGCAGATTTTATAGAAACGAGTTGCTCAGAGGAGCTGCAGCATATGTCAGTGTAGGACTCCAGCTGGGACTCCCCTTCCCTGTGAATAATGCTGGTGTATTCCTGGCTTTTGCTAATTGCTTGCTCTCATGAAAACACTCTCTCTTACTGTCTCTTTATCTATGGCAGGTATTTTACAAACTACTGTTGAAGGATTTCCCTAATGCCTTTTGAAAATCCAATTGACTGTATCTTTTGGGTTTTTCTTGTCTGTTAACACCAGTTTGTTGATGGTTTCAAAAGAATCTTGCAGATATGTGAGTCATGACTGCTGATGATAGCTGTGATGAATGTACCTTATTTATTCACATATCCACACCAACAATCCTTTCCAATAGTTTCTTGACCCGACTGTGGAATGGGGAAAAAAAGATGAGTACCCACATAGTAAAAGTTTAGAGTGTTTTTCTTGTTTATTAATACCCTTATCCAAAAATACCACCTTCCTGCAACCAAGGAAAAACTTGGATTCATGCAATTCGTCTTCCAGCCATCAGGTGGAGGCAAAAGCCATTGCAAAACAGCCACCTTGGTGATAAAACGCCTATTTCCAAAATAGCAGTCTGATTGACATCAAAAGAAAGCTTCTGACCAATCTGTTTTCATGGTTCTTAAAATAGGTTTGGCCAAATTCATATATAAAAATTAATTTTGAATCTCATTAGCTCTGTAGTCATCTACTTAATTAGAAAGCCATTGCAGTCAAACTGTATGAAGCACACTCTAATTATCCCTTTCTACTCAATACATGAAAAATTAATCATAGTAGAGTTGCTCTAACTTTTAATACAATGAAAACAACATTTGAGTAACTGTTTGGTCTCTCAAAGAGCATCCAATTAAGCTCTTTAGTAGGAGGTTTTTTTCTTTTCTTTTTTTTTTTTTTTTTGGTAGGAAAAATTAATAATTTGCCTGTGAAGAGTTTTCTAAATCACAGATTTTTCAAGTCTGGCCTTACAAAAAGAGTCATTAAAAAAGGGGCCAAATCTTGGCACCAGTATTCAAAGGTATTAAACCTTAAATATCCACAACAGTATATGTATTACATTCATGATCTTTTCATGATATTTTTCAGTTTTACTTACATGGACCAGAAACATAGGCAAATGTAAGTTAATGGGAAACTGAGGACAAGGTTTACATGGATCATTTATTCTCTGTACAGGAGCAGCAAAAATCGTGATCTTTCAAAGACACAAATCTATTCTGAAGCTTATATATCAGCTGTACCTATTATCATTCACATTGCAGTAGCTCACTGGAGTCTCTCATGGGGATCAGGATCCCATTACACCACAGACCATGCACATGTAAGCTCGAATGAGAGCACTCATGATACATGTCTGTCTTGGCAGAGCAAGGCTGTAGATATTCAGCTGTCCCTCATAATTACAGCGTAAAGAACTGCTCATTAACCATCAAAAAAAAAAAAAAAAAAGTGCAAAGCAACCAAAAACTCAAACCGTTCCCCCACCCCACCCCCAAAACCCAAAGGGTGTAAATGATGAGCCCAGTCCCACATCTGAAGGGTGCTGTGGACACCCCAGGATGGGGATGTGGGATGTGACTACACCAGCCACGTGCTGCTGCAGGGGGTCCCCGCATGGCCTCTCTGCCATCCCAGCGCAGCAGGCAGCACTGGGAGGTGCACATTGCTCAGCAGCATGCTGGTGGCACTCAGCAGGGTGACGTTGCTATTGAAAAGCAGCCTCTGGGTTTCTTTTCATGCCATTTTGCTGCCACTGTAGATCCCTGAGAGCCTGGGATCTGGTCACCTCTCTGGACCAGAGTGTTTCTGTCTGAAGCCACAGGGCTTCAAATGCATCTTGCTCCATTAGCTGGTGATCGCTCTGACCGTGCCTTGCAGGGTGAGACGAGCCAGCCAGTCAGTCCTTCCAGCAAGCCCTCCCTCACTGCCATGTGTTTGCACCAGGGATGTACTGTGTCGAAAATATTTTCCGTAATCTGAAAGCTTCACAAGGAAAGCAGAAACTTCTTTTTTGTCCAATTCCTTAGTGAGAACAAACCAGAGAAGGGCAGGATGATCCAGCACTTCTAGGCTTTGGCAAAAGAAGATACAGGCTATATCTGTCTTTACGGATGAAGGAGAGAGGTGAACACATGATGATGAGGAGGAGGACAAGGAGGAGAAGAGCTGCTGGGGAGTAGGAGCCATTTTTGGGACAGCCTGGGAGGCAGAGGAGAGTGCTCGAGGTCCTTGACAGCCGAGGAGTGAGGTGAAGCAGTGGGAGCCTGTGAGGCTGGTCCTGGCTCCCAGGGAATTTGAGCAATCGTGCTTGTGAGGGGTGGGGTCCCAGAGGAAAGATGGTAAAATAACAGCAGTTTACAGGAAAAGCAGCCTGAAGGAAAGACCTTATTTTTTTTTCTTTCAGAATTTCTGAAACTTTGAAGTCTTAGCTAAGTGATAAAAAAGATTGATTGTACATGTATAATCCTTCAGACATAAATCGTTGACCAATTTTGGGACTAAGTCTGGATCCAGCCACCCCTAAACATCCCTCAAAATAGGAGTTCAGAATGCAAGAGGGTCCTCTCTGAACCTTAGGACTCAAATGGAGAGTCTCCCTGACAGTTTTGTCTTACTCTGTCCTCTATGCAGCAAATAACCAAGTGTACCTTGCCATTGAATTTGTTAAACCGCTGTCACATTTACTAACAAACATTTTAAAATTGCTGTTTTATGTCAATAAACATTTTTTAATAAACTTCTTTGTTTCAAGTGAAGCGCATCACTCCATCTGCAACAAGATGTGCCCAAGTTCTTCACTGTACTTAAAAATAAAGTGCATGTTCTCACATTACAGGCCTGTGTTGCCTGCCCGGTCCAAAAGTCAGCATGGATTTTATTTCTGTGCCCACTTTCCTCTAAGAGCAGGTGGTGTTGAAGCTGTCAGAGGGATGGAGGAGGAAAGTTGGAAGGAGCTGGGCTCTCCTCCCTTGGTACACACAATTAAAGAGAACAAATATTTGTCATTAACTTGTGACTCTTCCAGCCTGCGTATGAGGAAGATTTATACTACTCAAAGAACTGTGTAATTAAGTGCTACTAATCCCCCAAACTCCCACTGTAGCAGGATCATGTTAGTTTTAGGGAGAGATGCAGCATGTCAGATTCTGTTCCCACAGGTATCTCGTGAAGTAAGTTGCAAAGCATTTGATATGACTTGCAAGAAGAATCAAAGGAGCCCAAGTCTCTGGGATCTAAACACAGCCTGCTCTGCTGCATGAGGAAAGCACTGTGCTCTGCTAGCTAGACCCTAGATCCTTCAGCATCAGGAGAACAGACACAGGCTTCAAAAACCTTTCCCTAATCCCCCTGCTGCCTGCGTGTGAGTGTATAGGTTTGTCTGCCTCAGGGCATCTCCAAATCAGTGGAGAGGAGAGAACCTGCAGTCCCACGTTAAAATTATGGCACTGGATAAAGTGAACACCCGCTTCATGAGATCAAAACTCTGCTGCAGAACATGCCCATGGGAGATATGAGCACCATGGATTTGCCCAGTGCTGTTAGGCAGAAGAAACATTGGAGGGAGAGCAGGGAGGGCTGAATACAATGCTTGGTCAGTATGTGACAGTATTTAACCCCTCTCCATAAGCTTCAGTGCTCTCCTTACTCCTTTTCTTATGGGAGGCAGGGTGAGAGGAAGGATAATTTTCTTGTTTTGTTTCTAACCAGAAGATGAAAGGCTATGTGTAGGCCATTCCACGACCCCTGGCACTAGATCTGAGCTGAGTCCCTGAGAAGCTGTTGGCTGAACTTGCCCAGCTTCGTGATGCTCCTGTGGCTCAGTGCAAGAGAAACTCAGCTGGGTGGCTCAGTGACTTCCTTACGGTGCCAGCCCTATGCAGTGAGCAGGTAAAGCTGAAGCTCCTGGAGTCCAAGACTGTTCTGAAGCTGCTGCCTGTGCCCACAATCTCCAAACAGCAGAGAGACAACTTCTTCCAGGACAGATATGGGAATGGCAAAAAGCTTCTGGCAGCAGCTTCAGGGAGGACAGAGGTGTGCAACTGATGTCAAGTGCCTGTGAAAGCTGTTTGCAAAACTTGTGCACTCTATTTCTTCTTTTTTTTCCCCTGCAGATAGATTTATCTTGCACTCTGTGGGATTCAGAAATAATCACTGAGTTTTCTCTTTCGGTGGAAAGGCTTCCTGTGGGGAAGGCAAGGCAGCTGTGCCAGTTGAGTGGGTGAATGAGAACAGAGCCACAGCATAATCTTCCCAAGGGGCTCTCCACTTGTCCAAGAGGGCATGACCCAAGTCCCTGACATCCTGCTTTCAGAAAAACCCTGCTGAGAGGTGACTCAGGCAGAGTTTCTGCCCTAAAATACACAAAGACGGTAAATGGAAGCCTGAAAGGACTGTAGCTCCAGAAGGAAAGTGTCCCTGTGAGCATCAGGTCTGTGGAGAGGACATGTCTATGCCAGCCTGAGCTGAATGAGCTTCATACTGAGCTGAATCAGATGTTGTCCAGCATCTCTCAGCCCAGCAGCTTACTATGGCAAACAGTTGGTAGCTTACACACAACTGCTGGTGGGAGGGTCAGGAATGTGACATCCTGGGGGATGCACAGCCACCAGACACTGCTGGATGGGCTCTTCATGGATCTATGTTCCCTCTCTGCCACCTCTTACCTTCTATAGCCTTGCCTACTTTCAGATATTGTTCTTCAAGGAAGGTTTTCAGGCTCCTTCCATTGTAAAATGAGAGAAGTGTGCACTCCTGGGGTATAGGTCACTTCCTCCCAGTGCATGTCAGCCGGCTCACAGAATGGAAATTGCTCCAGTGATGAGAGATACCAGCACATCAGATCCCCGTCATCCAGGCAGAGAGGAGTAAAGCAAAACGATGTTCCTTTATCCCTGCTGGGTTTTTGCAGCTGACAGCGTTTGTGGGGACTACAACTCCTCCCTCAACAGTACTGTTAAAACTTACCTCCTCCATTGTGGTGGCATGATGAGCAATCCTTTGAGGCCTTTTCACCCATAGATTGTGGTTGAGGGGCTTTGAGATAAACCCCTCATTTCTTCAAGTTTAATCTACTTCTGGAGACAGGAGCTCAGAGGGAGAGGAGATGGTACCTCCTTGCCTGTTAGGGGAGAGATAGATGAAGCCACCTGCAGTGAGGAGCAGAAGAAAGAGGGGGGTGCTTGGGCAAAGTGTTGGTGAGGGGAGGGTAGCAGAGCCAGGAATAAGCCCTCGCCTGCAGCTCCCCTGGCACCTGGCAGGGTCCCTTGGCACTCCTCCTCTCTGTGCCTTGCCATCCTGCCACCCTGTCCTGTGCCTGGGAGCAGTCTCTCTGGAAGAGAAGCTGTTTTCTTTGGTGTTGAGACTTGCTCTCCTTTGAATTACTTTAGCATTGCTGAAATAAAACTAAAATAATTGCGATGAAACCTTTCAGGTTTATTTCAGCCCTGACATAAGTTGGCTGAGTTTCAATTAACTGATGTATACCAAATACTGCTCTGCCATACCCACAGCTTACTTTTATCTATGAGAATGAAAATAACTGTCAGCAGCAGGTTTAACCCAGCTTATACAGGAGCTGCTGGAAGGAGCTCTGTGTGTGTTGCCTTTCAGGGTCAGGGCTTTGGACTGTTTGCTGTGTCCAAGGCCTCTTCCCCTCTGGCTGTCTCAGTGGCTCAGCTCATCAGCACCTCCCGGGCGCTGTTTCAGCTCAGGGTTCAAAACCCAGATGATATCACACTCATTCCTGCAAGGACAAGGTGGTACCACCTTCAGCTGCGTGACTCAGCACCCTGGTGGAAGTGTCTTGGCTGGATGACTTGAAGGAGAGAACTAAAACTCAGATGATGAAAAAGGTGATGATTATTTTTGCTAAAAATAATTTAAGTTCTTAATGAAATCTCACTTAATTATAGCCTGAGAATCCAAGTAGGATCTTTCACTGGAGCTTACTGAGCACAACAACTGGGCCTGTAGCAAGACACACAGGATATAACACATGGTATGGTTTAGACTGTGCGCATCCACAGCTGAAATCTCAATTTCTCGATTTTGGCTCACCAACAAAGCCAGAGAGATACCAGCACAGGAGAAGAGCAGCCTTATGCAGTGAAGCACAACCTGACGTGCTGTGCCACGAAATCCCACAAGTGAGCAGAGACGTCAGCTCAACCACATGTCTTCCAATAAATCTTTTATAGTACCCAGTCAAACCTTATCCCTGGCTGACTCCAGGGGATGGAGAAGACTGCCTGATGTGGCTGCTACCTCTTCTGGGTCATCATCTGACAAGTGCAGGAATGTGACATAACCACAAAATGGAGAGGACACCATTTTCAGTGCTGGAAAGTGTTTCATTGTTAAACTGCCTTCAAGGACAGGCAAAAGACCTTTTATGAAGGTTGATAACAGCAACAACAGATGCTAGTACTACTACAAGTGCATCAGACCCAGCTAATGCACCTGCTTTGAAACTAGAATAGAAGCAGAGGTTGGATTTTCACCCTTTGCAGGCAGTTAGCTGAGGTAAAGAGATGTGTGGGAGATTTAAATAATAGTACTAATCTATCTAATTTCCAAGGAGTTCTTACCCTTGGCTGCCTCCTAAACTATCTCTTGTACAAAAATATTAGAAAGCAAAAGTGCACTTGGTGGGGAGCCTGGAAGAGATGGCACTCACTGGGGAATGGATTTCTGCTCCAGGTCACACACACTTCCTCGTTAATAATTTATGTTATAAAAACAGTTTCTGGGGTATTGATCTGTTATCCTTTGCTTCAGAAATGCTTGCTTCTTCCTACACGTATTTTCCCTGCTTTCTTCCTTCCAAGTAGCAGCCCAGCCTCAGCAGTGGGGTAGAAAGGTGTGCCCCAGGTTAGGAGTAGGAGTAATGTCAGGGCTAGGGTTCATATGCTGGGAAGCACTTGGCTGCAGCCAGCATTTCCTCTGCTGCTAGCAGGTAAGAATCTTGTTTTCCACACAGCCAACCAGATGGAACAAAGCAGGGTGGGTTTTTTTTTTCCTAAGCTATAGCATTAAGTGAGCAAGCAGTGGCTCCCTGCTCTTGCATTTCCTAAGGCAGCTCGATAGAGACAAACTGGAAGAACATCAGTAGAAAGTTGTTCAGCCCTGCACAGGCACAGATGCTTTGGTATCTTTGTTCCCAGAAGCAAAACTTCTGATACTGAGGTTGTCTCCACATTTTTCCTGGACACTTTCAGAGCTGTTGCCTGCTTAGGCCTTGACAGGTGTGTTGCTAGGTGTCAGAGCTACCCACAGCCAGGTTAAACCCTGAAGAAAGCATGAAGAATTTAATAAAAATGGTAAAATATAAACAAAACAAACAAACAAAAGCAAGAGCAACAGCAAAAGCAAAAGAAAAAAGAAGGAAAAACCTCCAAAATCCGAGTATTTCTTTCTGAGCAGTCTGAACTGACTATTCATTCACATGAAGAGGGCAAAATTTCCTTCCTACCTTTACCTAGGGAAGGCTCCTTGCCTGGACCCACAGGTATGGGCTGTTTCTGAGGATGCTACAAGCCCCACAGCAGCTGGCGCGGTGGGATAAGACTTCTTCCTGCGGTTTCTTTGTATCTAGTGTAACTTTCCCATAAAACAGAGAGCTACTGTTGCTTGCAAACTTGCATCTATTTAGTCTTTTGTTATGAAAATTCTTCTTGCCGTCTATGCACTACTAATCCGTTTAAAATATGTCTGAGCTTTTGGTTGCTGTGATACCCTCCCCTTGGCATGGAGGACCCCCTGCTCACCCTCCATGGCACACAGCTGCTTGCGCTGAGCTCTCTGCTGCTGCTGTTCAGGGGTGCGCAGTGTCCTGCCCTACAGTCTCAAGGTATCACAAGAGGTCATCGATCAGATCAGCTTATTACCTGTGCTGGGGAAGGCGCTGACTCTGAAAGAGAGATGCTGCGTGCAATGTCCCGTGATTCCTGAGCATCTTCTTTTCCATTTAAAGAAACCTAAATGCCAGAAAGAGCCTTTCAGGCACATGTTCAGGGAATTGACAGAATCAGTGGTTTGTAAGAACTTTTGTCCCCTTGTATTTAAAACCTGAGAAGAGGCGTGATGCGAAGAGGCGCGAGATGCCTGCTGCTGAGCTATAAAGGCTTCTTTGTGCTGAATCATCCGGGCTAAAAAGAGCTCGGGCTCTCTGCTGCTAAGTGGCCAGTGACTGCTGGCGGACCCCACTGAGACAGCTTTTGTTAGCCAAGACCAGCTGCAGCGTGAGGTGTCTCGGTCCTTTCACTACAAAACAAGCTGCAAAAGGCACTGAGGGATGAATTTGGATTTTCCTCTTTTGCTCTACCATGGAGTTTTCCACCTAAAGCTGCAGTTGTTTGGCTCTAACCCAGGGCCAGAGTGCAAGTCAGTATGGGAGCACATGGACTTAGTGTGAGTTCTTGTGGGTGTAGCATTTGCAGGGTGTTTGTGGAAGAGACAGGAGGATCCTGCATCTCTGATGTTAATACTTAGATGCGACTTTTTATTACCTTGATGACAGGAGAAATCAGCTGTGAGATACATGTTCATCCCAAAAAAGTAACCTCCCAACAAAGCAACCATCTTCCTCTCAACATGCTCAAGCAGCCCTTATTGCCATAGGCTTCCCAATTTGCTATAACCTAGTCATGCCTCAGAAAGCTTTGTGCATCAGGCAGGTTTTATTGGGATGGAGCAGTTCAGTAGCCTGTTTCCATCAGTGCCTGCAAGACCAGGCTTCCTTGAATCCCTTGAATACTACAGCAGTCCAAACAAACCAAAATCCTACAATGAAAAAGAAAAAAAAAGAAGGTAGATTTCAATACCCTCACGTTTCCTTCACTTCAGTGAAATTCAGTGTAGTGCACTTGTGTTCCCTCCTTTTTTGTTTTTTCCCAGGCAAACTCAGGCAAAGATTGGAGACTGGGTGCTTGTATCAACTGCAGCTGTAGCTCTCCCATGCAGAGCTACATTTTTCAGAGACAGGCGTGGTATTCACCAGAATGTGTTGAGTCTGTGGGGCAGATTAGGTCAGAAACATCTCCTGGTTTATTTGAAAAGTTGTGCTGGACATTTTTCTGAGTCTTGGCAAATACGGATGTGCTTTGTACAAAGACTGCTCTCCACACCTGATTAGGAGGAGGTTTAATGGCCCATAAATGGGAGCGGTGCCCAGAAGATGAAATAGTTTTCCGCCCCAAGGCTGGATGTACCTAAATGGTTGATGAGCAGCCACAGTGTAGCAAACTCAACACAAATCCGCATAGGAGGGTGCCTTGTCTCCTTATTGGCAGGTGAAGCTATTTTAGAGCAGCACCCTCACGAGATGGCTGTATCCAAACCGTGGATAAGTGCTGTCCATTTGCAATTACTTGGAGCATGAGGGATGACGCCCTTATGTCCGCATAGCATTTCCTGTGTTTCTCTTGAATGGGTGACACGTGCTGGCTCTGGATGTGCCTTTTGTACCTTTTCTGGTAGCAACTACACTGTCCATCCTGCCCCACCCCTGGCAGTTACCAGGATTCAGTCCCTGCCCTTCATTTCCCATGTCCCAAACAGCAGTACACGGTGTGATCTGGCATCTTGGTGAGCTCCTCAGCAAGTTCCCACCAGCATCTGTCACTCTTGCAGCATGCACTTACAGTCTCCTGCCTTTGGTCCTTTCTGGTGCCTCACACCCACCCATTGCCATTCCTTTCTCATTCTTACCAATCTTCCCATTTCCATTGCTATTAGCGTATTCCTCTTTTATTAGAAGACAGTTAAATCTGTAAGAATTTTTTTTCTGAATGAAATTCTGTAAAAGATTTTTTTTTTGTCAGGGGGTGGAATTAGCATTATGGACATTAAAAGGGAGGAAACTGTGTATTTTTTTTAAAATCAACTGCTTCGAGGGAGAAAATGAGAAATGTTTTTGAGCATAGCTTTCCATTATATGTGACAGCAGAAGCTCCATTCCTCATTCTCACACCATCTGTGTTTATTAGCCCTAACTATTTTAGAAACAAAACATCTCTCACATCTTTCATGTAAGCCAGAATAACAGAATCCATAAAACCATCAAAGCAAATGCAGGACCCACACAGAAAAGTGAGGTGAAAAACTTTTTTTCATGCTTAGTTCTAAGCTCCATAGGCCTAAGAAAACTTGCCTGAAACTCTTTACAGTTCATACGTAGTCCAAGTCAGACTTTACATGAATGTATGGAGACAACCTGGACGAGCCCTTTGGTGCATCCAGGCAAAAATCTTGTTTCCAGCAGTGGCTGTGACAGAATAGGCAACAAAGACTGCAGGAATAGGACAGACACATACAGTAGCTTCTTCATATTGTCTCAGCCTATAATATTTTTCAGCATAGTTTAGAAGTGTTTAGCAAGCCTTAAAGGATTTCTCTCTAAGCAGTTTGTCCTTGAAATTAATTTTAACATCTCCAATGTCCATTGGCAAAGCCTCTACAAGTGGACTATTCATTTCATGAAAGCCTGCTCCTCTTAATTCAAACCTCATATCCTCATGATAATTTCTTTTGATGCTCTTGAGTTCTTCTACTTGGTTCTGCCAACAGCTATAGACATGTGGCACCTGAGTCCTACAAGGGTCTTAAAGGTCTTTGAATAACCAGCCAGTAATAATTAGATAATAACTGAATAATTAAAAAAAAAAAAAAGAGTGATCTCCTAACATCCTGGAAAAGCATGACCATAGGGTTATGCTCTACTTTTTATAACTGGTTTGTGTCTTCCTGAGACCTTGGTGTCAGCTCTGTTTTGAAAGTGCACTGTGGGTGTGTCTCTGGAAAGGGGTATCAAAATGGAAATCAGTACAAGCAGTAAAATTTATTTTTTGGTAAATAAATACTTCAGATCAGCTCATTATGACTTGGGTTTTTTTCCTCCAAATACCTATTTTCCCAATTATGCTAAGTGTGTGAGTATTTCTTTAGAGACATTAGAAAAATTTTTTAGATCTGATTTCTGTTTTATGGCATATCTGAAGTCCTAGCTTGTTTCTCCAGAAGTCAGTGTCCAGCAAGGCACATGCATTTCCCACTCCAGTGAGTGCATTATGATGCTGATGTCCAGCAGGTAATACATTCACTGCAGTGTATTTACCAATCATTCTTTAAAGGGAAGATCTTTTTCTTTCTGGTGTTTTCAGCTGCTACATCTCATTCCATGTTTGTTGCCTATAAACTTCTCACAGTCCCAAGAAAAGATGTTTCTAGTGTTAGCAGTTGTTAATTCAGATCAACAGAAATTCTGAATATGCATAAAACACTTCTTCAACCACAGAATCTCACATTGTTCAGTCTAAACTGTTCCCAGTTGGGGGTAAATGATGGGTGCCAGGCAGAGCACACCCCAAGCAGGAGTGTGGCAAGGACAGGTTGCAGGCTCAGTTCTGCCTGGGACAAGATCATTGGAAGGGCTTGAGAAAAAAAGATGTTTACGTTGCACTCATGTTTGGGATGAGTGACATCCCATGAGGACTCACAGTGGCAGCCTGTGACAACCCCTCAGTGCAGGGCTCCTCTGATTTTTGACTGACTCTCTGTCAGGACCAGCTGTGCTCCCTCTCTGCTGGAAGGGTGGTTGCTGTCACCCCAGGTCTGGAGGAAACATCAGAGAAGGAGAAATGCAGGACTTGTGGGAACACCAGTGATAAGGCAGAAGCAAAGACACCCTGACAGCTGGGTCACACTGACTTCCAACAGGTTGGAAATTACATTTTATTTAGACGTTTAACAGAAAGCAGGTAATTAGCACTAAGCTCATAAACCAGCAGCAATATAACATGGATCATATTTGATGTAACACTTATTGTCAGAAAAACTCTGTGTACATAAGCCCACAAGATACCATGCATGGAGTAAGCATGAAAGATTGCTCCCCAGGTGGTGGTCCCAGGAAAATCTCCAAATTCTGTCAGATAGTGATTTTTATCATTTAGTTCCCATTCTTCCTTTCCCTGTAAACAATTTGATCTGGATGTAAACCGTCAGGAAATGCTATGATGGGACAAATGCTCAGGGCTGTGCAGAGGCCATGCCAAACTCTGGTCCAGGGGTGGCAGGACTTGGGGCTACCCACTTGGCTGCCTGTCACCAGAGCAAAGGGTGCACAGGCCACACAGCTCCACTGGGCAGGGCTCTTTAGTGTCCCTCCGTGGGACACACAGTCGTGTCCAGGACAGGCACTTGTCCTCCACACTTGTTTTCCCTTGTTTTCCCCATGCTTGACTAAAAACCTGTCTGTCCTGAACAGGAGCAAGACTCCATGCAGGTGGTCACTCAGTTCCTTTAGAGGCTGAACTCTGCTGTGAAAGGCAGATGGACTTTAAATCCTTCTAGGGAAGCAGGGTGGAAAATCAGAAGATCTATAGCAGCTTGTTTTCTCTCTTGAATTGTACATGAAAACAAATAACTCAGTGCAGTGATGTCCTTGGGGTTAATATGAGGTTAGTATCAAGGCTGTATTACCGTTTTCATCTTCCTTTCCAACTTTCAATCTGCCGTTTATTTACTTTTTAAATTGACAAAACACAGGGATGGCCCAGAGATGCTTCTGAGACTGCAGTAGGAATCAGGTAGGGACAGTGGGGCTTGGTCTATTATCTCCAGTTTTAGAACGTTTTCTCAATTCCAGAGCTGGAAATACGTATCCTTTAAAAGCACAGATCCTGTAGTGCAGAACCCATCTTCTGCAGCAAACCTCCTTACCAGGAAACTGTGAAGTAAGTCACACCTCAGATTACTTAGTGGACAATTGATCCTTGAACTTTTAGGCCTCTTCTATTGCCTCTATTATTAAGGCTCAGCACAAGCTCATCACATTCAAACTAATTCCCATTAAACTGCTATGGATGTGTCCTGTGCAGCAGCAGGCAGTTGTGGGAAGGGCCTTGTAGGTTTGCCTGCTGAACAAGGAGCCTCCAATTTCTAGAGCTGGGTGGCTGCATGAGAGCAGAGTCCCCTTCCCAACCTGCCCCCTTTCCTTGTGAAACACTTGAGTCCTGTGGGATCTGCAGAAACAGGACGTGTTTGATTTCCAGTGACAGAACTGTTAGAGAAACTGCTTGCGAGACACTGCAAGGGCAACATCCATAGTGGAGTATTTAAAAGCCACATCTTTGCTGCTAGTGGGACCACTGCGGGACTCAATTTCCTTCCTTCATTTTTTCTTGACACTAGGGCCACTAACTTCCCAAATGCTTTCTGTGTCAGTCCTAGCTTATACCAGCCTTGCCTTTTCTGGATCATGCCCTCCCTCTGCTGGCACAAGTGTCTGTATAATAGTGACAGAACACAGCAGCCACCAGAACAGGGTTAAAAAAAAGCTTGAAAGAAAGGAAAAAAAAAAAAAAGGTTTGTTTTAACATGGATCAGTTCCTCAATCCTGTGCGTCATATTGCCAGGAGTGAGTGAAAAAAAAATACGAAGGGACAGTGAAGCACAAATAATGAGTGAAAACCATAAATGCATGGACATGATCAGTCTCAGTCACCTGGCTTTAGACAATATAAAAATCTTCTTTAAGCCTTCAAGTATATTTGTAGCCTTAAATCATTGGTTCTCCTTTCCCTGAAACAATCTCCGAAAATGGAAAATGGCAACAGTGGCAGAAGAAAATGGGGCCAGGACTCTGAGAATGATTATGGAGAGAGCAGCTCTCGTCCGAGCGCCCAGCCTTGTTTCTGGCTCCCTGAGCTGCCCAGGAGAACCTGGAGGGCCAATATCTCATTTTATTTTCTTGATTTCTTGCAGCCTGTGGAGACAGAAGCGGGACTCTGCTCTGCTCAAAAGAGCAAGAGTTTAGAGGCTGTGCCAGGTGATCCTGGGAGATGTGTGTCCTGGCTCAAACACATGACTTGGACTGGAGCAGGTTCATTCCACTCCGAATTCTTACCTTTAAGAGGACTCCCCAAGGGGATGAATTCTGACCTGCAGCTCATAGGGACAGAAGAAGAAAGCTCCAACAATGCCATCTAGCCCTTCACTCCCACCATTCCTCTGATGCATCATCCACTGCCTGGAGTTCTTGTGGTGGAGGGGTCAAGGATGGTGGCTCACTGCAGGTACATGTTAATCTTCGGTATCTGATTTTGACTATTTGACTGGAAAATGAAAAGAAGTACTAAGCTATCACCTGCATAGTGTCCTGGCCAAAAGGCCCAGGTTACCAGTGCTACTGAATCCAGTTGCTGCTGCTGGGAGCTGCTCCTTGTGGGTGCTGGCACCCAGGGAGCTGGGTTTTGGTCTTTCTGAGAGCTATCACCAGAGATTCCTGCTGGCATCAGGGTATGAAACGCAGCTGTGTGGTATCACTGAGCAGAGCACGGGAGGAAAGCCCCTTTTCAAGTGTGTGGAATGCCCAAAGCAGGGGTGTGGGAGCAGCCCATAAACAAGTTGACCTTCACTCCTGCACAGAGACCACATGAGACCCCAGGGTGCTTTCAGGTTTCTCAGCAGGGCTATGCAGTCCTTTCCTCAGACCAACTGGAAAAATGACTGCAATGCGAATCTTCTGGAGTTGCAGAGTCCTACAGCTCCAAAAACAACATAAATCTGTCAAAGGTCCCAATCACTCTCAAAGCGTAAAGAAACGGGATAGAGACAAACACAGGGAAAAGACAGAAATGTACTGCACAGCTCCTATTCTGGGATATAAATTTACTTTTTAATTAAAAACAAGGTCTTGAAGCTTAGGGAGAATCTGCACTTAGTCCTGGATCCTATTTCTTTTCTGCTCCTTTTATTTACAGAATAAGTTGCAGAAAGCTGTTGTTATTTTAGACATGAATATTTTTTATTTGAGTGTTACTGCCTACCAGAGACTTTGTTTTTTTTTTTTAATGTTGGCTAATTTTGTGTTTTGAGTAGGAAGCTTTAACTTCACACCAGTTCTACACAGGCTCTTCTGCTATCCAGCAGTCTGGGCATGATAAACCTGCAACCAAGACATTCCTCCACTAATCTCTATGGCTTTATCATGATTTTAGTATTGCTCACCTTACTGTGGACTTCGAAAAGATATGGGGAATATCTGAAGTAGTTTAAAATTATTTAATCTGTAAAATATCTGGGATGCAGGCAAGTGTCCCTACATATCCACCCCACCCCCATTTTTGCTTTTGCTTCCTAACTGCTGAATGAATTAGGGAGGGCAGGGCCAGTGAGCTGCCTGCAGTGATCTCTGCGGGGAGCTGGCCTCCTCCCACCCCTCAAAATGCACTAACCACTCCTGCTCCCACACCAGACGCCTTCCCAAATCCTCAGTCCCTGCCCAAAACCTCTGGGCCGTTTGTCCTGCACCACCCTAGTGCTCACAGGAGAGGGGACCCCCAAGATGGCACCACCCCATCTTGCCCATGCTTATGGTGGAAGGGAGCGCCCAGGCAGCATCGAGGCAGGGAAAGTCTCTGAAAAGCAGCAGAATTAGCAATGTCTCGCATGCCAAAGCAAGTCCTAAGGCAGGCAAAGCAGCAGCCAGGAAAGGTAGAGACCCATTCCCAACATCCCACCTTGTCCATCCCTCAACCTTAGCACAAGGTGGGAGGCAGTGGGAAGCTCCAGCACCCTCATCCTGCTCCATGGCTCATCCATCAGGAGCAAGGAGGAGGATTAGAGCTTGGTATCAACGTGGGCATCTGCTTGCCTGCCAGGCTTGCTCTTTAAAACAGGCTGTCAAGAACAGATAGCTGTTGAATCAGTATGTGCCTGGTAGCTGTTGATGCCACTTCTGCCAGCACAGGGTGGGCTGAGCCACTGCACACCAGGAGGGATCCAGGCTATGAGAGAGAGGATGCAGTGCTGACTCTTCAGTTCCCTTCTCAGATGACTGCGAGAAAGCAGTCAAACAGGAAGACTTCAGGGATGGTGTCTCTGTGTTGCCACTGCCAGTCCCCCATCCCAGTGCCAAACACGAATGTTTGCCAAGCACAGAGGAGACTGGATATACTATGGTTGGTCAGTTCTTCGAATGAGATGTGAAAGCAGGGGCCTCCACTACCAGCCTGGACAAATCCTTTCCACATGCTGAACAGACGATGAAAACCAGCTGACATCCAGATCACTGTCTCCTCTTCCTCTGGGCAGCTTCTCATGCCCATCCCAAGGCTGCAAATTGCTGTGGATAATAGCTGTGACATTCATCCAGACCATGGCTGCCTACCTGTGCTTGTGTGGAGGGCCCGGCGCTCGATGGTCCCATTGCAGAGGGGATGCCCGGCTATTTGGAGCTCGTGTACTTGGTGACAGCTTTGGTGCCCTCTGAGACCGCGTGCTTGGCCAGCTCTCCTGGGAGCAGCAGGCGCACGGCCGTCTGAATCTCCCGGGATGTGATGGTAGAACGCTTGTTGTAATGGGCCAGGCGGGAGGCTTCTCCAGCAATGCGCTCAAAGATGTCATTGACGAAGGAGTTCATGATGCCCATGGCCTTGGACGAGATCCCGGTGTCAGGATGGACCTGCTTCAGCACCTTGTAGACATAGATGGAGTAGCTCTCTTTCCTGCTTTTGTGCCGCTTCTTATCACCCTTCTTCTGGGTCTTTGTCACAGCTTTCTTGGAGCCCTTTTTTGGGGCTGAGGTTGACTTCGCTGGCTCTGGCATCCTGAGAGCTCTTTCACTGGGTCTCGGAGCTGCTTGGAGAGAACATCAAAAAAATCTAATTCTTTTTTGACCTTCTACAGAATAATTGTACTGCAAGATGAGAGAGTCTGAGTTGGTGGCAAGCAAGAGCTCTGAATCTGAGACAAATACCCCATAACCCTGTGTGAGCATTTTAGAACTGCCAGCAAGAACTTCTCTGGTCGGTGTATGGCTTTTTATTGTTTTCTGTTTAAATTCCTATAACCCCAGCCTTGTCAACATCCCTGAACACAGGCCTAGTTGGCATCTACTTAGGAAATAAGAGATGGACCCTGAACATCTTTCTGAGAACACTGCAGTTCCAAAGAAAACACTAACTGCAGCATGGATTAAATCAAATCTTGCTGGCATGGGCCCAACACTGTTGCAACGTATCACTGAAGCCACCTTTATACGAGACTGGTTAAAACAATTTTATGTGGTTATAACAATCTCCAATAAAAACTTTCTTATTTGCATGTAGGTGGAAGTGTATTTTGAGGGTGCTTGCATTTCTGTGGGTATTGTTTGACAGCATGTTTTACAGTGAATTATAAAAAATAATATAGTTTTAAGCTAGGTAGCTGAGCTACAGGAATATCTCAGTATTCACATTTGCTATCAAAAAATATCAAAGAGTAGAAAAGCTTAGAGGAGGTGGCAGGAATCACCTGGCAGAGAAACAGAAATGTGTATAGGAGTCAAAAAGCAAAGTGCTTTTGGGTAACATGTTGATGGAAAAAATTGTTTCCTGCTATTTGATGCTTTTTGCTTTTGAGAGAGAAAGCTTTGCAAGTCAGTTTACACCAAAGATGCCCGATCTTCCCCCCAAGATTTTCTTCACTAGGTCACAAGCTGCAGAGCCATGACCTGCAGCTGGCTGCTCTCATCCAGAAGTGCAGTAACAAAAAACCAGCATGTGAACCCATTAAAAAACTGTGTGCCTCCTCTACACCACAAATTTACATGTGCTTTACTACATGGGCCAAGGAGAAAAACTGTGTTGCAACCTGGCAAATGATTTTGTGTTTCAGACAATTCTTCAAATGTTCCCTTGAAAGACAAGGCTCCCCCAGGCTTTGCTGGAGGATAAGCTTCCAGCATCACCCCAGGGCTTGTGTTTTACTGCTCTGCGTCTCCTTTGAAGATGACCTAGGAATTACAGTCTGCTGGCCAAGAGAGATTAGCAGAGGAAGAAGAGCTTCAGGGCTGATGGCACATGGGAAAATGGATAGAAGTAAACAGGAAAGAGAAAGCTGGGATGTAACATATGGTCTGCACACTCAGAGTATCAGAGAAGGACCTAAATGGTGCCTGTGCCAAAGCATGCAATGGCTGCATGCTCAGCCCTGCCTCTCCTCCTTGGGAAAGAGTGAGATGTCTGGTTTCTCCACCTGCAATCAGAGCCAGATGCAGCAGCACCATTGCAACCAAGTGCATACGAAGTTCCTGGTTGATCCCTGTGGGAGAAGACATCTTTGATCCTGAGGCTGGATTCACTTTCCCACCCACATACCTCAGTGGATATCAGCTCTTGCTTCCAAATCATGCGAGAAACCTCTGTGGCTCCAAATCAGCCTATGTGATGTTGCCTCCTGCCTGCAGCGAGCACCAGCGCCACTGCTGGCTGCTCTGCCCGATGAGGCACCAGGGCTGGGCTCTGGGAGCCACATGGTCTGGCAGCTGCTGGGAAAGAGGCAACACTGCACATTTCAAGTAGGGCTATGTGCACCTGCAAGGGCAGGCTGGCATCGCTCGGGATGCTATGGAGCAGGGAGGCAGGGTCTCCACCAGAGCCCTCCAAAACACCCTCCTGGCTAGAAGACAAAGTTGGCACCAGCGTCCTTACAGCTGAGTTTCTGCTCCAGAAAACAGGTTCTTCTCCAAAGACATGATTTTCATGTGCTTAGTTTTTGACTCTGTCACCTCATGTCCTTTCTTAATTTTTTCTGGCATTCTTCCCAGTGGTGGCATTTGGAAGGCCAAGTGCTGGACTGCCTCAAAAGTTCTGGACACCCTTCAAAACTGACACCTGCCCCTTTAAACACCATGTTTTCTTCCTCTGGTGAAATCACAAATTTTCTTCCTTTTTTCTCTATTTGGGAAGCAGTATTGGGAAAAGAAATCACCTATTGCTGTTTGTAGACTTGAAAACATGTCTTTTCAATGGAAAATGATTTTTCTACGAGACGAAATAACTGTACACTTGCTTCTTTTTTTTTTTTTTGAGCTCATTTCCTGACTGAATGTCCTGGGTGGCAGTATATTCTATCACCATCTTCATGAGCTGTGAAACCAGGTGGGGCAGTGTTTCTTTGCCTCCTCCCTCCGGACTATTTTCTGTTAATTGGCCCATCTGTGCCTGGCCGAACGACTCATAGATAACGGGCTCTGGACTATCTCCTGTTAATGGGCCCATC
>VZRR01012221.1:597543-610312 GCA_013398015.1 Oreocharis arfaki
TGTTATAACTGCCAAAGTCATTGTTGTTTATTGTTTTGTTTTATATATATATAAATTAGTAAAGAACTGTTATTCCTATTTCTCATATCCTCGCCTGAAAGCCCCTTAATTTCAAAATTATAATAACCCAGAGGGAAGGGGGTTGCATTTACCCATTTCAAAGGGGATTTCTGCCTCACTTAAACAGACGCCTGTCTTTCAAACTAAGACACTGAAAAACACCACAACCGTAAAATGCAAATGAGTATTTCTTAAGCTTTTTGAAAAGTATATCCTTCTAAAATACGTATTAATTCTTAAGTACACTTGTACTGCAGCTTCAAAAAAAAAATAACAGAGAGCCCAACAGGCACTAGAGTGATTTCATATGGCTCCAGAACAGGTCACATCTACAGGACATCTCTGTCCCTTTCATCAGCTAATACTCTTGGGTACCACAGCCTGGATCTCGCTCTTCTTCCCTGTACGGCTGCAATGCGGGAAGCAATGACGCTGAAGTTCAGAGATGAGCACAAAAGCTTGTGCTTTTCTCCACCCATTTCTTTGCAGCTGACTGTTTAACAGGTAAGTAACACCTTCTTTGAAAACAGGTTGTGTTCTTTGTGGTTTATTTGGGCAGTGCCTAGCACACAGAGCCTGAGTGTATTTGCCAGGTGCTAAATAAATAATGTTAATGATGGTCAACAGTATCACCAAACCTTCTGTCAACAGTGCAACACAACCCACAGCAGGTGCTGCTCTGGTATAAAGACCGAAGTAGTGGGATTATTCCCAAAGTGTCCATGTGGAGAGTTTGTTGAGGGAAATACTATATGACCTTCAAAAGAATGGTTTCTTTTTATAAAAATAGTTGCATATCTTTGTTTCCTTAAGGGGGAAAAAAAAAGAGAGAGAGAGTTGGAGGGAGAACCTGAAAAGGTCAACAATTATTAGTTTTTGAGAGGAATGCAGAACTTGTCTTTACAAACAAGCTGTAGGTAGACAAGACTAGCACAATGAGATAAGAAAGACGATGGGAAGGATTCCATTGATTGATGAATTAAAAGAGATATACATCTTCAAACAGACCAAAGGTCTGCTGACAAGATGGGGGGTTTATACACTAGAAGGGAATTTTTAGATATTAGGCATTCCGAGAAGTCTGTACCTCTCGAGTACCTCAGCCAATGGGGAAAGAAAGAGGGAAATGCGGTCAGGAAACTAGGGAAGAATAGGATAAAAAGGAGGCTGCGACCTCCAAAAATTTGAGAGACTCCAGGGGAATGCCCCAGGACCTCTCCCTTTATTCGAATAAAGTAAAGGGACTCCTCTGTCTCCTTTTTGGACATAAACCTCTGGTGTTTGCAGATTAATTTTCCTGACAGTTTTTGTTTTGGAAGTGCTGCCGGCATGACTGACTTCTCTGCTATGAGGCAGACCAAGCACTGGGTACAGGTTGCTCGGAGAGGTTGCGGGATCTCCGCCCTTGGAGATACTCAAAATCTAACTGGATATGGCTCTGAGGAACCTACAGCTGCTGACCCTGCTCTGAGCATGGACTGAACTAGATGTTTGCCAGAGACACCTCCAAACTTATCCATTCTGTGACTTTTGGAGACTGAAACTGGGTAGAACACACTTTATGAGCTGTGTTCCCTTGATCGACACTTCGCATGGGATACTGCAGCCTGAGATTCCCACACAGACCCCTAAGAAGAGATGGTGTTTATCTCCAGGTCCAAGCCACTGAAGTCCCTGGGACACAGGGTATGGCCATGCAAGGGAAGGTACTTTCAAGCAGCACATTTGGAATGCTTCAAGTTTCTGAGGAAAATCTCTGCGAAGATTTTTTTCCTTTATGGCTTTGCATGCTCTGAGTTAAACCAGTTATCAGCGCCGACAGTTTTTTCCTTCCTCAGAAAACCAACAGCAAAACCAACCACGGTAATTTTTCCAGCCAGTTCCAAGCAGCAGCCTGACTGCTGCCAGAAACCAGAGTGGTGCAGAGTGACAGATACATCTTCCTTTGTGTTGACACTCCTTTCTTCAGCATCATTAAAAGGAAAGTGAATGGAAAAACATATTCAAAGATACAAATCACCACAGTCTCTCAGTTCTGAAATGGGAGAGGAGCCCTGCTGAGAAATCCCACGTGGAACCTGATGCTGTGTCTTTTCCTGAGGCTTGATATATCAATGGAGAGAGACAGGCAGGGAAGCTCCTGCAGGATTTTTGCTCATTTTCGGCCCTGCTGCTGAGTCTGTAGGACCAGTGCCAAGCTCGTGCCAGCAGTGTGCATGGGTGGCCAGGGGTGGATCATGAGCTGGCCTTTTGGACCTCTCCTCATGCAAGGCTGGAAACAGCACTTGGATTTTTTTTACTTTCTTTTTTCTTTTGAAAGCTGTGATTGCTATGATGAGCTCTGGGGCATCCACTGTAAATCCCCATGTCCTTTCTGTAATTTCCTAGTCAACCATAAAAGTTACATATCTAGAATCAGCATTTTGTTCTTAGGAGGTTTTGGTGACAAATTAAACATTTGTAGGAAAAAATCAAGCTCTCATCTCTTGGATATCTGAAATTCTGATATTTGTTAATCTTCTGATGTTCTACTTCAATCCTTGCTAGAGAAAATGAGAGCCAATGGGCATCTGCTGATAGTTCTGCCCCTTAAATAGGAACGTCCTGTTAGTTCCGCCCACTTACTGCCCATTTCCTCATTTTCTCCTACTGTATAAAAGAAAGAATACTTGGCTTTATTCCTACCTACCAAGAAATACAAAGCGAAATTTGCTGCTGCTTTTTGTTTTATTTCTTTGAAACACAAAGGGCACAAATTAGGGAATGTTTCCACCAAAAGGAAAAGGCTTTCTAATGGATTCACCTGCTTTGAAAGGCTTGTAAGATCTGGTAAATGTAGTTTACAAATTACCAGGTGTCAACAAATGACTGTTACCGGAAAACAGAATTTCTGCAAACTGCAAATCCCCTTCCTTTTATTATGTATAGCCATCTACTATTATACAAGAATTTGTTAATCTGTCAGGTGTCATTATATAGTAACAGTTGAGAAAACAAACAATATTTGTGATTATTTGGTAGCAAGCTGTGCCTCAGGTATAAAGCAGATCAGAAGCATGATGAGTCACGGTGAGACACTGGTGATGTTGCCTCGTGCAAAAACTGATAGTCATATTTTGGTCTGGAAAGAATTTTTCCCTTGGTATGTTGTCTAGCATGTGATGATGAGGTAATATTTGCTTTGAAGTGAAGAGCAGGAGAATTTCCTAGAACAAGGTAAACTAATATGAAATGCCTGATTTCTTCCAATGGTGGAGGGGTGCAGAAAACAGTTCTGGGATCCTACGTTTCCTCCCAAGTAATCCAGTATCAATAGTAAGACCCCATCCCCACTTCCACATGATCTGCTGCACTTTGTATTACTGTTCCTGTAACATTTTCATTTAAATGGCTACCTTTCAAACTTGGATATATACATGCAATTTTCTAGTGAACAGAGGACTGTGACTATAGCTTAAAACTGAAGATGACCCCTACTACCTTACAAAGAAAGAAATGCTACAAACTCAGTCCCTGACACAGACACACAATGTTCACATGGATCTTCAGATTTCTTTAGAACAAATACAAGCAGAACAGAGCGCTGTGTCTGAGCTCTTTGACTGACACTTACCTTGCTTGTGTTAGCCCATTGCTCGAGAGTTCAGTACAGAATATTCCCTACGTGAATCTTTGCTGTTCTTTTCTATAATTTCAATTTATGATTTTTAGCAAGCACATTTTTAATCACCAGTAACAGCTGTAATTTCTCGTGCTACTTCTGCCCAAGTTGCAAGTACTTCTCAGGGACGTAGGGGTATCAATCAGAGATTATGTATTATTACCTACAAAGTAAGGAGCAGAAACCTAGATCAGAGCTCTCTCCAGAGAAGATACATTGAAATTTAAAAGAAAATAAAATCTTACTCACAAGTCAAGTAGAGCAACAGAGAGACAATGTTGCAAGAAGAATGACTGCCAGGAGACTAAATACTGCAGTCCTTATGCCGATTAACAGGGTCTGAAGTCAATGGGGATTAAACACAGGTCTGAAACCACAAGTACACTGTTTAGAGATGCTTAGGACCAACAGCTGACATTGATTTCCAGTGGAATCCAAAAGGCTCAGTACTTTATAAAAATCAGACTTCATATTTTATCAAGGTTTTGTTATCGTTAATAAATGAGTACTTTAAAAAGCTTTATTTTTTTCTCTTTGTAAGAGCACTCATTGTCTACTTGCTTTGGGATATCTCTGACCTGCAAGCTTGAGCAACAGTATCCAATAAATACAAAAAGGAGAAATCATGTTTTCTATGGATCAATACCTGTTAAATATATGTGGAGTGCACCCAGTACCAGCATTCGCTACAATTACACTCCAGTCAGCTTTCCCACAGAGTGTCAGGGTTTCAGAGAAACCTGTAGATGATCCTTGTGGGCTCCTTCCAGCTCGGAATATTCCATGATTCTGTATTATCACAACCATCCTCAGGAAGCCCTCACTTCAACACAGTCCAACAGAGAACATAACCAGGCTCACTTCCTTCCTGGGGTTTTATCAAAAACTCAAGACCTCACACAACATAAAATTCAGCATTAGCCTCCTCTCCAGGTTTTAGAATCATCAGAATTTTCTGCTTCTGCCATGAATTCTTTCCTCAAGCAACAGACTTCTTTTCCCTTCATATCCCACTCAACTGGACCCACTGGGAGTCAACCTGTCAGCAGCAACCCTGTGTCCAATTGCGGGGTTTAGCTCCTGTCCTTAGACTAACTCAGCAAAATTGCTCTGCAGGTAGGGAGAGGTCAGAGCCTGCTAATGTAAGGGCAGCTGATCTCCAGCTGACCTGCAACAGTCCTGCTGGTCAGAAAGAGCAAGACATCACAGCAGCTCCGCTGTTCAGAAGCGTCACAAGCTCTGCATATCTTTTTGGTGGTTTGCAAAGTACAGACCACTGCAGATGGGTGTGAGAATAAAAATCATAGATGACTGGGGTCTGTAATACCAACGGAAAAAAGGTGCTTTACTTATTCCATGACACTCTATGCTATTGAAAATAAAAAGTGCAGATCTGAAATAAACTGCTCTGTGCTGTATCAAAAATGAGAATCACTTGATCTTTATCCACATCATTTCAATTTTTCTGGAAAAGCAGAAGAGCAAAAACTCACTGAGGCTGCTATATCTAAATAACTCCTTCTACAGTGGAGCCATGGTCTCTAAACTAGTAATGATAATAAGCCTAAAGAACTGCTATCACATTTAAGCAAACTATTTTTATGCATTTTATGGAGAAATGGAGAATTATCAAAATTCTAGACTATTTTCATAAGTGCTGAAAAAGACATCCATTAAAAATGTGCTAATTCAACCATTCGACCAAAAATAGGAGAGAAGCTACAGCTCAACACCTGCAGGGCGTAAGGAGAGAGTGGGTGGCAGAGGGAGAAGCCTCTCCAAGAGATGAGAGCTGCTCCGAGTTAAGGTAGGAGCATTGTGGGAACTGATGCAGACACATGCAGCACCTCTTCCTCCTACACACCCCATACCCAGGTTTTAGCAGGTTCCTGTAATCTTCAAAGAAACAAAAGCTGAGATTGTACCCCAAAAAGCGTAGTTTGGCCAAACCACACTGACTAGGAATAATAATTTGGACATAAACTCATGCTGAAGTGGAAAGCTATGTGCCCATATTAGGCTGAAGACCAGGCCAAGGTCATTAAGGCTTTTATGAGTGATATGATAGGTACATCATGTAGGTGTTACCACATATTCTCAATGCCATGGATGAAATAAACCCAGTAAAACCTTTTAACAACCTTCAAGGCATGTATATGGGTCTAAGGTATGTATGCTCAACAGACCTGGGCATTACCACCATCAACTGTCCCCCTACACGGGGAGAAAGTGTCAGGCAAGGGCATGATGTGTGCAGCTGTAATCAGTCATGACCGACATTCCTTCTAAATCGGAGTCTCTCACTTCAATCATCACTTCCCAGTTACATTACTCACATCTCAGCAAGTCCTGAAAATGGTTTCAGGAAAAATAACAGAAAGCATGCAATCAAAAAAGTCAGGGATACGTGAAAGCTGCTTCACCATGGTGGCAATACCTGGGGGAACACAGAGTGTAAACACGGGAGGCAGGTATATCCAAAAGGACTGCATGCCATGCCACAAGCTAAAGGGCAGCAAGTGGCACAACATCTGCTACGGGATACTGAAAATATTGTAATGTGTGTATTAATAATTAATTTGGCAGGGTAAAAGCAATTTTACTGTAAAACAGAGATATGTGACTATTACTGGAGCCTGCAGGGAAACAAAGATAAATGTCCTTCCCCAGATCTTGTATCATTCAATAACTGGATTGGGAACACAACCCAAGACTGCTGACACCTTTTTCTGCTGCTGCCACCAGATCACATTACCACAGGCAGAGAGTCCTCTGAGCATTAGAGGTCATCTTCTGTAGGAAGCAGGAAAATGGAGAGTCTGGTAGATTGAAAGAGGAGAGAAGCAGAGTTGGGACAGCCAGCTCCAGCAAAGCTCCCCTGAAGAGGCAAGCTGGCTTTTCTCCAGAAATGGATAGGGGTGAGAACTAAGGACACAAGTGTTATTGAAGGTAAAAGTAAACTCTGAAACAAGAACTGACAATAAGCTGTTTTAAAATGTTCATGAATAAATTTACACTGGAGATGAGAGGGAACCTCACTTACATCCTTACTTGGAAGTGGGAGGATAAAGGCAAGGGAGGAGGGGAGAAAGATGAAGAAATCCATTCCTTCCAAATTTCAAAGAAAAACTTATTTAAAAAAAAAAAAAAAAAATCTAGGAAATGGCTCCAGCACAGCACGTAACTGCTCTACATTAACCAGGCAACATTTTTCTATGGTGCTGTGCTACTGAAGAATTGTTATCAAAATGCACAGATGTCCTTCACTTTGTACTTCTCTTTCCTTTATTCTTTTATTTATTGTTCCTTCCTTCTTTTTCTCACATCCATTACAAGTGCCAGGAGGTTCAAAGCCCCAGCAGGTTTGCTGCCACTTGGTCCTGTCTCATAAGTGGCATTTGTACAGAGACTAACACAGTACTTTGAACAGCCACAGGGTTGAAAAACTGGCAGTTCTCCAGAAACTTTAAAAGAAATGGCTGTCAAGTTAGCCCGTGCCCAAATTCACATTGTACAAATTGCTTGTGAATAGTGTTTTAATTTAACTCTAATTTGTGATAGCATCATTATCACATGGATTTAGTGTGCTAGTCACCATGCTGATGCAAGCTAAAAAACACCATATCCCTTCCAGAGAAATCAAGGCATAACTGGGGATACACCAATATTTACATCAGGCAAGGGTGCAAAGAGCACTATGTTGAAGACTTGGTTGCAACCAGTAGACCAGCAGTAAAGAAAATGGGGGGTTCCGGACAAAATGACAGTGGTCCTGGATGGTCAATAGCAACTAGAACAACAAAATGCAAAGCTCACTTTTCAAAACTGAGAAGGGTTTTCAAAGGCAGCAGGTTTAAAACGCCAGTGGAGTGCCATATTAGCTGTACAATACTGTTATTTTTAACCATCCTTGGCTCCATCCTCCCACACCCACTTTCCTCCTGAGCTTTCCATGCCCTTAGTTTCCTCACTGCTTTAGTCCAATAGTCTTCCAAGCTGTTTCTTCCTCAGATGAAGTGCTCACCCTATGCTCTTCTCCCTCCTTGCTGGTGCCTCTCCCAGCACACTCCCTCCACAGAGCTCATTAGTAACTCTGCTTCCAGAAGCACATCTTTGCAGGCGACTGCTAAGTCCTTTTCTTGAGTTGTGTCCCAGTTATCAGGCAGGTGCAATCGATAAGGAGGATGACTGGAGCTGGGCTGAGGACACACAGTGCAGGAGAGGAGATAATATGGGGTTAATTCTGGCATGTGAGAAAGAGGAGGGTGGAACAGGAAGGTCAAGGCAGATGCAGCCTCCATACCTTCAGGGCAGAGCTGCTGCACCTGCAGTGCATTTTAAGATTTAAACCCATCAACAACGAAAATAGCCTGTATTTATACTAGGCATGGTCAGACAGCTCCTTCCTGACAGGATGTTCCCTGTCTCCTCTCTTGTAGCACCCCACTTATTACTCAGTCAATTTCCAGGTCTCCCAGGGGACCCAAAAAGGACTTCTTCCTTTCTGTCAAAATGGAAGCAGCATCCCTTCCCTACCCTTCCTTCACTGATATTTGCCAATGGTCACTTCAGTCCTTTTGATTTTCCCCTCTCCTTCCCGTTCATGATTCTACCTGCCTTTGTGAGAGAGAAATGAGGAGACTCTTACCAAATGCTTTCCCTGGCCTCCCTTCACACTAGGTTTTATCTTTAAGTGCTGAGCTTCAGAGTGGTACCTTTCTTTCTGACCTTCCCCTACCTCATTTCAAGAATTTCTTCAGAAAAAACGTGACATGCTTTTCTGCTCAAGCTTTCCAGGGTAACTCATGTCCTGTTCATAACTCCCAACAACCGTCCTGGAGTGACTCTGTTCTCCTACCCTTTCTTCCGTTGCCTCCTGCACACACTACCTATTGCGTTGCCACCTCTGTGTTTTGTTTCCATTCATACCTTGCAGTCTTCTTTCATGCAGTATTTTCTGCTTGACAAATATCAGTCTACTTCATACAATCTCTCTCCCCACAAGAGACAGAGTCACACAGGTTATACAAACAGGTTATAAGGAGAGCTCTGATGTACCCAAATGCACGTCCATCCTTCCTGACTCTGCCTAACATAGGCACTGCCTCTGACAAACTTTGCCCATCCTTGATCACTGTGGCTAAAAGTCCAGTTTCCCCCTCATCACACTCCATCTGCAGTGATTACCTGGGGGATGGTCCTCTACCTTCAGCTGATGGCTTTCAACTCTCCAGGTGACACATCTTGTATCAGAGATGTGTTCTCTGCAAATGGAAACTCTCTCTTCCATGATCCTTGTGTAAAGGCTATTTTTAATAAAATAACAAAGAAAACCTTACTGCATTGGACCACCTATGCACTTCTACCAAATTCAGGAAAAAACCCTCACCCTATTTTATAAGAAGTTTTAAGGCTGGTTTGAGAGGTAAAGAATTCCTGCTCCAAGAGGGTCGATGAAATAATATGACAAGAGTGGTGATTAAGTCTCCCGACAAAGGAAAATGTTGAGTCGATGTAGGTGGCATATAAAACCCCCACTCTCTTTATGAGTCAGGTAAGCTGCCAGAAAGCAGAGGTGGAATCTGTGGGATGGAGCTGTTTTCATCCCAACCAGTTAGTAGTAAGCCCTCTGAACAACAAAAAAAGTAGTTTAGATATTACATGATATTTTTTAAAACTAAGACTCTTATTTAAATAGCAAAACCTAACAACTGCCCTTGATCCCCAATGATGGTATTTGTAGTCAGTGCCAGTCAAGGTGAAATATTATTAAACAACTCTTCCCCTCATCCCTGAGGTTAATGTAGCATTTTTGGATTATGCATCTATTCTTCCATCTCCCACCCAATGCATATGATCCTGCAGTCACAGCTCTCTTCTCTCCCTCTGGCTCCAGAAAAAAGGGAAGCTGACAAGCTGAGATCCCAGTCTCACCCCATACAGAACCCTTTTCAGAGGAAGAGCTTAGCTTTGATGAGGAGAAAGCATTTCTCTCCCAATAGCTGCACAAAGTGGCTTAACAAATGCATAAAACAAAACAATTGTGGGAAGAAAAGAAAAACGTTTTGTGAGGTCTTATTTTGGGTCAGTCCAGCATCCAAGGGATAACTCAAAGATATGGCAGTGTCCCTCATTTAAAATTACAGTCTTTTCATTACAAAAAACCTGAAATTGAGAAATGCGAAAAGAATGTCATTACATCCTTGAGTTCAAGGGGCTTAAAGTCCTCCTCTGGTGCTGTCAGTGGGAACACAACATCTGCTCTGTTCACAGCGCAGCCTGAGAAAGATGCTTTCTTGAGTATACTTCTGAATTTAGGAACATTTCCCACATACTTAATTCTTCTGTCTACCCAAAACAGATGTTTGAGGAAGAGCAGGAACAGTGTAGTTCAGGTGCTGAGGAAGGGATGAAACAGGATCAGACTATCAGCATGAGTAATTTCTTTGTTTCAGCTGGAGAGTGGAAGATGTGGAGATAGATGTATACACACATATTTGTAATATTTAAGTAGAATACATGTAAATGTAAGGGAGGAAAAGTGCAGTGACCAAAGGAACAGCTTGGAGAGAGTAAGTCAGTGGACAGAAGTAAGATGTCAGAAAGGAGACAGCAAGAGAGGGCATAAAAAGAATGACATAAAGGGGGAAAAAAGGGATGTAAGAAGAAGATATACGAAAGGGAACAAAAATGAGAGAAAAGACATGAGTGGACAAAAAACAGAGAGAGAAGGAAGGTAAAGTAATGAGCACAATTTTTGGTGAGGCAGAAATATTGAAGTATAAATAAGACACAGAAAAGAGAGACTCATAAGAAAGGTCATAAGAAGAAAAAAAGACCTTGCATAGCAGAGATGTGAAATAAGCAGCAGAAAAAAAAAAAATCACCTGCCAGCACAGCACTTCTCAGAGTCACAGGTGAGAGGTGCTGCTGTCCCAACAAGGGACAGAGCCAAACCCTAGAAAGTGACAGGCTATTTCCAAGGAGAACAAAGGATGATGCTGGGAGAAGATAGTGATACCCTTGTACTAGGTTGCTGCCTTTTGTCTGAAAGGCAAACAGACAAAGGCAAAGACACCACAGGTACCTGATCCATTGCTGCTTAAATCTTACACCTGATACTTGAAAAAACCTCTTTCCCAATACAATCATTCTTCCTTCTCTCTCAACGTTGGATTAAATTAATTACAGTACACTCCACAGTTGTACCTCCCTACTGGGGAAGAAAACCCCCGACACCATTCTGCTTAAAGCAGACCTTCCTCTCTGGCTCCCTTTGCCTGTAGAGGCTTCTGTAGAAATCTTTCAGTAGACAAAGGTAAATTTCCTGCAGCTCCAAAATCACCATGGTGGATTTGGCTATCACTAGTAAAATGAGGAAAGAAAGAGGAAGGAAACAGGGGTAAGTGCTCAGGAAAAAAAGATTTTTTTTTTTGTTGTAATAATTAGGAAATTTAACCAGTATAGAGGGAAAGAAATTCCTGCCTGTAAATAATCTGTCACTCCTTTGCACATCAAATAATAGGAACAAGAAGGAGTGTGTGGGAAGTACATTCATATTATCAAATTCTTTCTGATATTAACGTATTCAATATAATGAAAACATAATCAGGAAAATAACGTATTGTAACACAGATACTACGGAGGTTATAGAGCAAAAACCCCAGGAAGATCAGTGCTCCCAGTGTAGCTCCAATCTGAGAAACCAGAGCTTTATTAGTAGTAACAGGAGCAACATATGGAGATGAATGAAACCATGTTTGTAAATGTGATATGCAATTGCACACTCTCGCTTGGCTTTCCTTTTTCACAATCTGACTCAGCCTCCATACTCCCCCATCTTTTGATTCATAAATCCTTGATATCAAAAAATAAAGAGTTACAAAGCCAGCACGCAAAGGACATGAGATGACGTGAAATACAAGGAGGCTGGTGAGCACAGAACGTGCCATCAATTGCCACTCTCTAAATGGACAAATCTGCTGGAGATAAGCAGGGGAGACAGGGCCACCCTCTCCAGGGGCTCGCTGGAGGACGCCGCGCAGCAAACCACAGCTGATCTCCATTGCGCTAGAGGCGCACGCTGAGGTAGACAAATCTATTACAAAATTGTATAATATTGCTTACGCTGCACAGCAGCCACTCGGTTAGGCAGCCCCTGCATCACCAAACCCGTGAGATTGGAGGTGAGAGGAACGAGAAATAAAAGGGTTTCTTAAGGCATATACTCCCTGTGTTTCTTAAGCTACGAAAAAAAGATCAGGGTTAACGACAAGCAACACAAAACACAATAAACAGTGCATGAGCAATGGTTTACAGCCCTATACACCTACTCAATAATTAACCACCTCACAGAGTCTTGACACAGTGGGGGTCTGTATACAGGACAATCCCTTCCTTCCCTGAGGGCCTGGGCTCCTCAGCATGTGCGCTGTCAGGCTGCACACGGCCAGCCCAGCCTGCGGCCACCGCTGGCCCACTGCAGGCAGTGCCAGGCTGCGGCCCCCAGCCCTGCCATCGCCGCGCCCGGCCCAGGCTTCACCTTCAGCCCCCGGTGAACCGGAGCGCACTGAGCCCCGGCGATGCGACTCCTACGATCGCAGCAAAGCACTGGGGCAAGGATGACACCGTTTCGGTACATTCGCCAAGCCCGCAGAACCACGGAGCCCCGACCCTGCGGGGCTCAGGGTCCGGTATGAGGCAAGGCAGGGCTGCCCGCACACCGCACCGCGGTACAGCGGTGCGGCAGCTCGCATGCTCGGGCAGCGCAGCCCCGCTGCGGACACTGCGGCGTGCGGTGCCCACCGCTGCCGCACCGCAGGCAGCCAGCGCAGGGGAGGGTCTTGCCTGCTGGGCGTCTGGACTCCTCCGCAGGCGAGCTCCAGGCGCCGGCGTGGCGCGGGGTAGGTGCGCGCCGGCGGGGCTGGGGGGCTGCTCGCTGCCGCTCCGCGCAGATCCGGCGGGCGCCACGCCGGGTGGGCCACAGGACAGGGACCCGCCTCCGGTCCCGACCAGGCTGCGACCGGCGGGGCGCCTCACTGTGCGCCG
>VZRR01012221.1:610630-654806 GCA_013398015.1 Oreocharis arfaki
GGGCAGGGTTACGTGCGGGGCGCGGTGCCTCTTGCCACCCCCGACGGGGACCCTCAGGAGCGGGTTGCTGTCTCTTGGTTCCTCCGTTCCCTTTTGTTCGGCTCTCCCGGGGCTGGGGGGAAGGGGCGGCCCGGGGGGTTGCAGGGGAGCCAACGGAGGTCTCGGCCGGTGGCCCAGCTGTCCGGGCGGTTGCGGCAGACGGGACACCGTCCCCGTGCGCGCAGGGGGTGTCCGGCTGCCTCCTCCCTGCTTCCCTGCGGAGCGGTGGCCCCGTTCTCCTTCCCGCGCCCCTCCGGCACGGAGGAGCCGCCCTGGGCTGCGGGGACAGGCGGTGGCATCGCCACCACCAGCCAGAAGGCACGGGCTGTAGTAAACACAGCGCATGGGGCGGCGGTGAACCCGGTAAAGGTCACATCCTTGTGTGCACACGCAGCCCGACCTATCTGGGCTCCCCAGTTGTTGTCTTGGGGACGGTGTGGTGGCTGCCGGTGCCTGTCGCTGGCGGAGCCGCGCTCCCGGCCGTGGGCTCTGCTCGGCGGTGTTTCCCGGCTGCGAGCAGGGATCTCCCTTGGCGAGGGAGCAGCAGTGCGAGCTGCGTCACACCCTCCTTTACCTCCTCCCGCCCCCGGCCGGGATGGCAGCTGGGTGGCATCCGATTTAGCTACAAGAGCTGGGAATGCAGGTTCTGCTGTGAGGTTTGATTCCTGAGCGGTAGCTGAGCCTAGTGGAGTTCAGGGCTAGCCACATGTTCATGTTAAATAGCAGCCAGCAGTGTACTGATCCCGCAGAGTATGCAGTGTCTGGATGCATCTTGGTGGGGAGCAATGAGGCACGGGAGTGTTGGAGCAGTAGAAGCAGAGGAATGCTGCTGGAGAGCTTACTTGCAAGGAGACAGAGAGGATGGCATGGTAAATGGCTGTTTTGCAATCCAGGCTGTCAGCCTGGACTCCTTCAGACAGGTCAATAGGTATGCATCTATTTTGTGGCCTTCTCCGTGCTTCTGTGGGTCATCGATGGGCATGTGTGCACAAATGGGAAATGACGGCTTTTTGTCGTGTTTTTGTGTCATGCCTTGTTGCTGCAGCTCAAGAGTTTTAGATGGGTAGATGTGGTACTGTTAAGCTTGCGCGATTATGGAATGAATGATGGACGAGTTCTGCGGTGTCACATTTCCAGGGGTGGTTGAGATGTGGGTGGGGGGAGGAAATATTTAATAAAGCAGGGCTCCCAGGTCTCTGTGCTTTGCATTATCTGGCAATATCCTGCCTTTGCTTTTAACATGTGATAAATAGTTTCATTCCACAGAATTAGAAGTGTGAGCTTAACTTCTTTTTTTAATGCCATATTTAGGTATCAAATACCACATCTAATTATTCAGAAAGGGAGGGCTTTTTTTAGTTCTAGTCTGTGTTCTTCTGAAGGTGACAGTTAAGTTACTAGCTCTGAAATGGATAAAATATAAAATTGATGTTGTTATGGCACTACATTGTGCAAAATTCCATGAAAGCCTGGGTTATGTTTCATGATTTTTCATATGGTGGCCACAAGAATGTTTGGCTCATCCCTCTGCCCTAATAAAGGTGTTTTTGGGCTGAGATGCCAGACTGAACTGAAATGAGCCATGTCGTGCATCCAGCTCTGCAGGTAAGCTCTTGGAGTTGGTTTTGGGCGGTGATAGGTGGGGCTAACCCGAGTTCGAGTATCAGACTGATGGGTTTGGTTTTGGTTTTTTTCTCATTTAACTGTGGCGTTAAGTTTCTCATTTAACCATTAAGACCTGATCTGCTCAGCACATCCTTGGTCAGGGAGTGGCTCTCAAGCGGCCTGGGGTCGGCTGCTGCTGTTTGGATGCATGTGTGCCACTCCTTGGCATGATACAGCTTCTGCTCTGGGTGAAGGCATCACACAGGCTTTGATCTCCTGCCTGATGCCTTGCCAGCATCGCTGTGTCCTGGCGACCTGACATCAGTACCTGTGAGGATGGGAGGAATTAAGTGCAGCAGCTGGGGAGAAGCCTGTCCTGGCTCTGCTCTTTTGTGGGGCCCGGTTTCAAAGAGACTGGTAGAAGGGAGATCCCAACTGAGGAGGCAGGATCAGGGGGCTGACTGGCAGCCGTGCTGTCTTCCCAGCTGGAAACTAATTCCTAGTGATTTACAGCAGAAACTGTTCCCTGGCCCTACACCTTCTCTTCATGTGAATGATGTTGAAAACTTATAGGAATGGAAGTTCATTATAAGAATGAATGTCTGGGGCAGTACTGCATGCCAAAGAGATTCAGTGTTGTTTGAGACCTGGGAAAAAAAACTGAAAACAGCAAACCGGCTGGAATACTTTATTTTGGTAAGGGAACTTTTGCAGTGTCTGAGAAGTGATTAGTGCTGCTGTTAAAGATCAGGTATAGGTCTTGGGTGTGAAGCATTGTCTGTGGATACATACAAAGTACATACATGTGATACTACATATATGTGGTGTGCCTTCAGCATCATTCTGATACTTGAGTATTCAATCCTTGATACAGAGACTTCAAAGCTAGGTAGAAGCATTAACTGTTTAACCCCCAAAGTCATGACAGATCTGTTGGAAGAATAACAAAGGTCCCATTTCTCCTTTTTTTGTCTGCTGAAAATTTGTATTTTGTTTTTTGACTGAATCACCACCAAATCTATAGGGATTCTTGAACACCAGCCTGTGTTTTGTGTAACATATGGTTCCATTAATAATTATACAGTGAATAATTTTTTACTTAAGGAGTAATAGATCACATTTCCTGATGTTTTGTTTTTCGTAGGTCTGGGCAGTAAATGCTGTTCAGGAAGGCTTGAGTCAAGGGCAGTATATACACCTCACTGATTTTTTGGGGTTAAAGCGATGTAGCTATTCAATGGCTTGTCATGGTCTCTTCCTCCCTCTCATTACCCCCAGTATTTATCAGGCTTAGCAGCGATACTCTCTAGCTTCAAAGTACTCAAAGCCCTGGCTATAACCAAAATACTCCAGTATTATGTCCAGAAATCTCTGTTATCTTGAATTGGAGGCTCTCTTGTCCAAACCTGACTGTGTCAGGCCCAAATAAAGTACACAATTTTCTAGCTTTATCCTGTAACACTGGTTCTATTTCTTTCCTACATAGATTTTTCTCAGCTAAATAATGTCTGCATGGCAGCATCCATGCTAGAAGGAGAGATCACTTTCTCTAATGTGTTATTTTTATGACACAGAGTTTGATCAGAGGGAAAGCTTTTGACAGTAAGTGCTTAATCAGGGTTTTTCAAAACAGATTTTCTCTCTGCCCACTGCCCTTAACCTGGCAGGTTAATCCATGAAATAATCTGTGCACAGAAATACAGACAATAAATGTAGTGCTTCAATCATAATGTTGGGTGCTTTGAGGTTTTTATGTGTTTTGGTCTTTGAAGTTTCTGAACATGCAAGTTTCCTCTTTGCACCTTGTGTTCATTGCCATTGCTATAGGACACGCATTCATAAACCAAAGAAATTTGGCCTTTTCCTAGAGGTCAGAATTTTCTAAAACAGTTACAGTTTGGTTGTGAACTCCCCTTAAAATTTAATGGCTTAGTGCTGCTTTTTGTTATGACATAAGAAAACGAAGTAAGGAGTCTTTGAAGTTACTTCAGACTTCATAAATATTAACAGGCTCTGCAATCTTCAGAGAGAGTAAGTTCTGGATGTTTTTTTCACCTTAATAGTAAGGTTTCATTTGCACAGTAAGTCTTCTTGTCTTGACTAAACTGAAAGAGCTGTTATCAGATGCAAATCAGAAATACTGTATTTGTGGGTGGGAGCATCTTGCTGTGTTTCCTCTTCTCTCTTGAACACCCAATCCTTTCTCTTGGTGCATGCTCTGGGAGCAGTAAATTTAATCCTGTGTCTTACAAGACCAGATCTTCAGAGGTGTTTAAGTGATTGAAAATACAGGTTTTTTTGCTTCTGAGAATAATGGAAGGTAAAGATTCACAACTTGTTTGCTTGTGTTGAAAAATCCTTTCTATTTGCATCTTGGGTCACTATATATGTTTAATATTTGCCTGTGTTAATGAGGAAAAGAAACCCACTGGTAGTATTCTCTAAACATGCCTTGAGAATACTTAAAATTGTCTCTAAGTTTAAAAACCAATTTGCATTTTAATAGAAACCGAAATTCCATTTAGTTGGAGCTTCTTACAAATCCCAGGTTAATCCCAGGAAAGTTTTTTGTGATGGTCTGTAAAGAACACTTTGCCTGTAGATACACTTTACATGAAGTTTGATGTATTCTTTTAAAACTTGTTCTGGGTGTCTCATCAGTAATTGAAGAGAACTCATCTTTCTATTTCACAGAATCATGGACTGATTGAGGTTGGAAGGAACCTCTGGAGGTACCTGATCCAACCCCTAGCTCAAGCAGAGCCACCTGAAGCAGGATGCTCAGTGATGAGTTCAGATGGCTTTTGGATATCTCCGAGGATGGAGATTCCACAACCTTCCTGGGCAGCCTGTGTAAATTCCGTCACCCCCACAGTAAAAAAAGCGTTGCCTGATGTTCAGGGAGAACTTCCTGTGTTTCAGTTTGTGCCTGTTACCTCTGCTGCTGTCCCTGGGCACCACCGAGCAGAGCCTAGCTCCATCCTCTCTGCACCCTCTCTTCAGTTGTTTATATACATGTATAAAATCCTCACCTTCATCCAGCCTTCTCTTCTCCAGGCTGAACAGTCCCAGCTCTCACAGCCTCTCCTCACAGGAGAGGTGCTCCAGTCCCTTCGCTAGACTATCTCCAGTGTGTCCATGTATCTCTTGTAGTGGGGCCCTCAGAACTGAGCACAATACTCCAGTTCTGGCCTCATATTTCCCCGTATGCTTTAAACATAAGAAACTTCTAAAGTAAATTGTGCATAGGTTTTTTTTAAGATCAGGTCCAAGAGGTCATTTTGGTGTTGTAAATCACTGATGCAGCTTCTGAGTACTTTTACTCTTCCACAGGAGCTAATGTCCCTCGTTTAAAACACTTCAGCATTTTCCTGATCCCATCAGTGCAGGCTTTGACAACTCTTTTGACCTGTGATTAAGGGATTTATGACTAGGTTTGCTGGCTACACATGCCTAATAAGCGTAATCATTGGATGCTGAGTCATGTGGGGATGTGTTTTTGGGGTGTGTTGATACGGAGTTCTGTCTGAAACAGAGCTCATTGCAGCTTGTAATGAATGTGTGCTTACATTTGTGAGGGCACATTCCTTCTGTGGGCTGGTTTGGTTCTCCAGCAGCCACCCTTGTACTCTTGGGGCTGACCTGCCTGGCCCGTGGGCACTTTCTGCATTACTGCATTTCCCTGGAGGCGAGCCTGGAGGTGAGCAGCTGTCTGTAGACTAAACCGAGGGAAGTTTGGCTGCTTCGTGCGTATATGGGTAATTCTGTAGTTGATGTTAAATACGTAATTTGTAAACGGGGGTTTTATTTTTAGGTCAACAGGGTTTCTATTTTTAGATGGACACTTCTAGGTGCAGAATAAAGATGTTAGTGTAATGCTGCTAACACTGGTTATGGACAGGAGGGAGAGAGCAAGAAAAAGGCATAAAGCACAAAATATCACTTTACCCTTGGGTTTTGCATCAATTTCCTTGAGAGGAGACACTCATTTCTTTACCATTAAGTGTCCCCTCCTGTTGATGTAGGTACGTGTAGTTGGTTAAAGTAGGATTTTTTCTGAAGGTTCTTAAAGAATATAGCAAAATCATGTGGTAAAAGCAGTTGGCAGTTGCTTGCCTTCTCTGTGTTCAATTACAATGGTTAATAGGCACCTTTCACTTTTTCCTAGTATTCCCCCAAAAGTAACTGCACAACATGAGAGGTCTGTACTTACCTTAATTAGAAAGAACAAAACCATGCGCTTCATGCTGGCCTGATGTATGCAATTAGTGACTGAGTGCAGTTAGTTTCCAGCTGCTAAAACTGTCTTATCAGACCTCTTGACAGGACTATCAGCAGTTTGTATTAGAATCTAGCATTACTAATGCTTGGCATTTTACTATGGTGTAAAAGCCACATGTTCCTTCAATATTCATTTTGGGTGTCAGGGTTACTTACAGATAAGACAGACCAAATTCACTGGTTTTGAAACCAACCAATTTTCAGAGATTGAAAATTAGTACCAGGTTTTTCAGTGAAGGATACATAAGCATCTTTAGATACCCTCAAGTCAGGGTTTAATTAATAAACTAAAATTTATCATTATCTTAAATTTTGAAAATTGACTTCTTGAAGTTAGGAATGTGTATGAAATAGAGGACTTCTTGAGAGAATTTCAGCTTTACAGGTACCTTCAGAAAAAAGTCCTCCAGCCTCTCACTATGTATTTTACTATCTGAGGCTCCACATTCCTTCTACTTTCGGAAAATGGTTTGCATGTTTTTCTTTCCTTCTCTCTGGATCTCTTCTCTGTGTTCCCAGGTGTGCACAATAACTGTGGTTTAAAATACCTTGCTGCACTTCTCAAGGTTAAAAGCATGTTGTAATTTCTGGGGAAATGTGGCAGGGCTACAGAGAAGTGTGTGGATTTCTAGCTGTCAGCAGTTTTTCAGCAGTGTCACAGCCACAGGGATGAAGAAACCTGAGGTGTCTGGAGAAAGATCTCTTAAAATGTCGGGGTTTTTTTGGACTTCACCTTGCATAGTCCATGCTGCTGTGTTACAAGCCTGATGAGGATATGTTTTTTTCCATGCTGTTTTTTAGCACCAGGTGATGTCTGTAGCCGTACAGCTTCAGGGACCCACCTAGTTATGTTATGACTGATGGTGTCTAAACCCTGTTATTTACTGCACATCAGAATCCAGGGAACTGTATGGTTGTGTGCTTTGGGTAAAGCTGCTTCCCTAGACACTTCTGTAGTAGTGGGACCACTACCAGTATCAGATTTTGTTCCAGGGCTAACCCAGAAAATGGGTGAATTTATGCTTTCTGGGCTGTCTGGAGAGAACGAGATGTCCATTTTGAGCCTTGGAGATCTTAGCAGCAGAGACCAGCCTGAAAATATCTATAACCCCATTCTGGGAGTGAAGGAAACAGTAGCCTGGGCTCTTGAGCATTTTGGAAAATGCACAACTATTGCAACAAGATACTGTGTTGGAACAGGAGAAAAAAGAACATTTTAAGCACCCAGAGATGAAATGCTGTGTACCTTCGATGTGATACTCCTTGCAGTTACCTGGCCCCTGAGGAACATGACTTTTACCTGATTCAAATCAAGCTGCAAGATGATCTGTAATCCACAATCCTATCTCTGAACTCATTTTTGTGTTAGGGGCTTTCTTCATCTTTTCTCTTCCTCACCTTTTGCCTTTTGAGACAGGGAGTAATGCCGAAGGAGTTGCCTGCATGTATCTTGCTGTCTCTAGCTGAGATGTCTGATTCCCAGCAGCTGCCATCGTGTTTGTGTGGAGCAAAGATAGCTGTGAAGTGTGGAACTTGGGAGCAGAAAAACATCCAAAGCATCCTCATGGGACTTACACTAGGGTGTCTTTGGACTGATGTGATCATCAGATAATAGTGAAAACCAGCTCTGTAGACTACTAAGTCTTGCATCACCCTGCAAGGATCATGCCATTGGAAGGAATAGGAAAAAGGGCAATATGTCTGAATATATTCTTTATGTAGTCTGACTTTTCAAAGCATTAAACCGCTTGCAGGTGTTACTACAGTTAGATTAAGTTTATAATTTTTGCACTTCTGCAGTGCTTTTATCCAAGATCTCATACTCATTTAAAAGCTAACCTAAGAAGTAACCCAAAAGATACTTCCAAGTGTCCGAGATCACTTTTTGTACAAAAATGTAGTGCAACTTGGTTTTGTGTAAAATCCTGCATGGTCTCAGCAGCTCTGTGGGGTCACTTGTGGTCGTGCAGTGAGGAATGCCCTTCCCAACAGGCCATGAACGGTGTGGTTGGACACGTTGATCCTGTAAGAGAACTGCCAGCTGCTACAAGGTGCTGTGCGTGCAAGATTTTCTTCAGATGTAAGAACTTCCTGGAAACGTGCAGTATTTAGAACTAATGTCAAAACACTGCAGAAATGAGAACTCTGTTCTCTTCCAGATTATCTGGAGCAAGCCCTTTTCTATTTGGAAGAAATGTTCTGAATACAAAAGCTTTTGATACTTAAGAAGGGTTTCGGCCTATTTTGAAAAGCTTTGCCTTCTCTCCCAGGCAGAGTTGCTTACGGGACTGATGACTGTACGTGCATTCAACAGCTCTTTTTCAGCCAAAGTGAGATAGTTCTGACTTCCCCAGCAAACTATATTAGGGAATATTTTTACAGCAAATACACTTTTTGTGAAGCTGCTTCTGCTACTTTCCTATTTCTTCCAGTAGCAATCTTTCCCCAGTTTGAGGGCTCTGCCAGCAAAGACTTCCTCTAATGCTGGATCACTTATCCCTCTATGACAACACATTGAAAATAAATGAAGCACAAATACTATTTCTTGGATTATTTTACAGGGGGAATGTGGAGCTTACTTTGTTTAGCATTTTGAATTTGCCTGGTGAAGCTCTCTGGCCCTTGCAGGCCTCTTTTAAAGGAGAGCAGGGACAGTATCTGCTTTTTGAGTGTGAAACAACGACTGACATTTTCAGTCTGGTTTTCCCGGTGCAGTGCAAGCCTGGCTGTGTCCAGTGCCCGCTCTGAGTTTCACTTGGATGCATACAGCTAACCTGGTTTGAGACACTATGGCATCTATTCAAAACTCATTTTGTGTTTTATTGTTAATACTTCAAAATTGCGTAACTGTTTTTTTCTTTAGTAATAAGCTTTAAGTATTAAGCTGTTGTCTGTGACTCATTAGTCTGTTGTTGGTGACAGTTTATTGTCTTTGTTCAATCATGGAAAATCCTTCCATGCAATTTATGTTCTTTATTGTCTGAAGCAAACTACAGCTGTTTGTTTTACCCAGAAGGAGGCTTTCTTCTCAGCTGACTTAAAGTTCCTAACATCTGAGAGCTAATATGAAAGTACAGCAGACCTCATTCATTGAACAAAAAATTTTGTGTGTGTGTTTAACTGTTGAACAGTTGTGTTAGATGAGTTTTGAAAACACTACGTAGACTGACACAAAACCCAGTGTCTGTTTCCTTGCTTTTTTTACTTTCTCTTCTTTCAAAAGCTCCAGCAGAACCAAGAATTGGTAGTTACGCAGGGTGATGTTTTCTAGAACCTTTTTAGTCAGTGGTTCAGTTGCTATGGGTTAATACTGCGTTGTTGTAAAAGTCAGAAGAAAAGTCGGTTAAAGACACATATACTTACTGGAAACACTAGGAAGGGGTTTGACCTTGAAGATGACTGAAATACCACACATTGCTCATTATCTGAATTGGGAGGTGGAAAACCTTGTTTAGGAAACAGATGCATTGCTGATGTTTCTGAACCACGGAGGAAGCACCAGACACCAGCTCTTGAGCTAGAATAGCTGCAAGCATGCAGGTTTTCTTTCTTGCAAGTTGATAATTGGAATAGCTTCTTTTTCTTTTTAAATAAGGACTAACTAGTAGATACAACTTTTAAAGTAAAAGTTGTTTTGCGTAACTAGCAATGTGATTATAGTCCAGTGCACCCTTGTGTAAGAATGCCAGTGTGAAGTGGTCTGACCTCTTCTGTAGCCTTATTAACTACATACCAAATCCAAAGACTTTTTTTTCTGTGCATATGTGAGCTCTTGGTCAAAGTTCTTGGTGTTGGTTATACACAAATCAGACCCAGCTTTCTGATCCTAATGCCAGTTGTGATTCCTGGGCACTCATAAACCTTCACACTTAGTAGGAAACAGTCTTTTAATTCAGAAAAACTTTCTTTCATGTCTCTGGATGGTGTGCCTGCCTTTTCTGAAGGAGGGGTTTTAGTAGGGAGTGGTTTTTATTTTGCTTGTTGCAATACATCTGGTGAAAAGCCTGGTGCCCCTGGTAGGCTGTGGGGCATCAAAGTTGAGTGCAGCAATTAAAAGCTAGAACAGTCTCTGATTAAAATTGCTGCTTAGTTTCTGAAGCTTTTGTACTATCCATTAAATAGAATGGTTTGGCAGGAGTACCAGTAGGAGATGAACTATTCCTTCATTGTGTATTTACAGCTTTTCTTTTCACCCTAAAGACAGCCGGTCCCTGTTGCTTGTCAGCTCATCTTCCAAGAGTTAGATATTGTTTAGAGCAGACTCCCATTTACAGCCGTCCAAGTCCCTGCTCAAGTTTAGTCTGTCTGCCTCGATCCTGCAGCTGGATGGAGGCTCCAGATGGCTACAACAAAAAAAAAATCAAAAGATATCACCTTTCTTTTCCTTTTTTTTTTTCCTTCACCAAATTTGATGTTTTGTAATTTGCTTTTGGGCATATTTTGCTTTGGAGATCCCTAAAATATTCAAGAATAATGTGGTGTAATTTTTTTTCCTTTTTCTTTTTTTTTTTTAAACTTTTATGCCAATTATGTAAGCAAATCAGAGGTTAGTGGGAGTTCAGTGCTAGCTGGTGGTTCCATCATATCCTACAATCTTGAGTATACTTCTGACATTAATGCAGAAAGTCTCAGAATTCCAAGTTTCCGTGACTTTGAGAGACTGTATCTGTTAAAACATTTATGTAGTATAAACAAAAGGCTCAATATTCCTAAACTGGAATTTGAGCCTGACTTGTAATTCAACTTTTGGGATCCTTTTTGAAAAGTGAAATCTATAGTTTAGGTTTTAAAATTCCAAGATTTAAGTATGTGAATATTATTTAAGTAATGGGGAATAAGTTAGAGCTGGAAGAAATCCCAGTTAAGAAACTGACAGAAGTGTCAAAAATGTCTCACTCTGCCTTCATTTATACTCCATTCCCCACATTCTTTAGGGAGTTTTCATGAGGTCTTTTGGAGGTCTGTGGGTTGTCTCTGGGTGAGAGAGATTCAGCTGGTGATGTGGCCTCTCAGTTTTAACATGATGCACCACTCGCTTCTCTCTGGCTTTGACTTGGAAAAACACACCATTTCATAGGAGTGGTTGGATGAAGAAAGGTGGGATCTCTCCAGAAGTCTCCTTTGTGGACTGAGGAAGCTTTGAAATGGGCACAGCTGAGGTGGTTTTATGGTGGCAGGTGGGTGGGTGTAAAGACTATAGCTCCCTGCTCCTTGCTTCCCCAGCCCAGACATGACTGCTTGGAAAGATACACTGCGTGTACAGGGTACTTTGACCTTTGGACCTTTATCATTGCCAACTGAAGTGTCAGCATGGCATAAATAAGTCAGATCAAGTAGTGTAATTCTGGCTCTCATCCCAGCCTTAGAGGCAGATGTAAATGCCATCCTCTAGCTGGCTTTTAACTTGTTTTGTCTGATTGAAGTGATGACTGCTATAATCTTAGTTCTTCTCCCTTGGTTTCTTCACTTTGTTACTAAACTTTCTCCTGCTATCTTTGCGTTAATTTAAATCTATTTTGAGTCTGAAGGCTCATCAGCCATGTGCCAGGTTGCTATTTGCTGTCATTTGGTTTGGATTATCTTAGCAGCCTGACAGGCTTCGTGGTGTATCTGTGACATTTTGAGACAAGAAAGTACCTTTTTTTTTTTTTTTTNAAAAAAAAATTACTTTTTTTTTTTTTTTTTTTTGTAATACAGCATGCAAAAAGTATGGTAATTTAGAATGCTTTTTCAGGCTTGGTTAATAAACCAAACAGCTGATCCATGAAGTGCAAACACCATTGGATTCATCTGTTACGCCATGTTTGGGATCAAAAAGACCAATCTGGCAGAGATTTTTTTTTTCCTTTTCCATGTGTCCAGTACATCTCATGTTTAAACCTGGTGGAAAACTTGATAATATGGCTGTTTCAAGAGAGGAGCTGGCTTCTCTTGGGAGAAATGCCACTTAGCGTATGTGTATACTTTGGTGGTGATGCCAACAGCGGGTTCCCCCTTTGCAGAAAGAAGGAAAGCTGGGTTTGTTGATACGCCCTGCTTTATTTAAAGACTTGCTCTAAGATAATCTTGTTCCAGTTGTTTCAAGCAGCTTCAGAAATGTAGTTAAATCCTGTGCATAACTTTTTAGTCATCTGCAGTTATGAGGCAATAGAATATAAGAAGCACCATTAAAATATTAATTTTTTATAAATATGACCAAATTAGTAAGAACTGGGCAAGCTTACGGTAATAACCTCATCTGTCTGGTTTATTGGTAGGAAGAGGCTTTATATCTTCCTTACAGACTTACGTAAAGCATAATTTGATTTTCCTTGAAATTATGGAATTTTTTCTTTCGTTTTCCTTGACTCTATTCATGCTTTAAGGAAGCCTCAAAATTCCTCATAGAATGTGGCCCCTTATCTCCTTCTTTTGTCTCTGTTCTTGTGTCAGCCGTGCATGCAGCCATCTGTGTGTGCCAGGCTGCCGAAGGTGGGGAGCTGAGCTGCTCTGTGTTTGTGTGTGAAATTGAGTGGGTTACGATCGCTGGCCAGAGCTCATTTCCAGCAGTGATGAGTGTCTTGAGTGATGAGTTATTTTGGTTTTGTTTGCAAAATGACATAGGTTTTGTAATAATAAAATTAGGGAGAAAATGCAAGAATGCTTGGGAAACTTGAGTAATGTCTTTTTTTCCATCCTTTCCCTCCCTCCCTACTCCATCATTCTTTCTGAGGTTATTCTACTTCCTCATAGGCTGTGGTCCCCATCTGTAACTGTTGGGGGGGTGAGGGGATGTCCTTTTCTCAGCCCTACCTTCATACTTCTCCATCAGTTGCCTGTTTAACTCTCACTACTGCTTAGCATGTATGGCAGCCTTTTCCTGGGCTGGACTGGTGTCCATCCTCAGTCCTCTACTTAGAGTAGTTAGTGGTATCACCCACAGTGGCTTTTTTAACAGCAGTTGATACTATGGGCAGAGGTTGTTGGGAAAGAGCATGGAGGAGATACCCAGACAACAGCTGCTTCATGGAAGAATCAGATTTGATAGCAAAGATTTCTGCTGAGTTTTGCTGTCCAAAGCATGTTAAAATCAACATGTGAAATGAAAGATCTGCAGTTACAGCGGAAGACCCAAGCAGTTTACTGAAAAAAAGAGTTAACTTGCCAGATTGTGGTTATATTCCTTAGGGATCTAGTTTCTCAGAGGATTCTACCGTCTACTCCCTGGTATGGCTATACTAGCTGGTGGTTTGTTTTGGGTTTTGTTTTTTTAAAAATTTAGGATTTCTATTGTAAGCATGGGGACAAAGAGCAGATATTTTGGCTGCTGTGGAAATGATGCTGTTTGAAATATGAGAGAATAGAGGTTTGCTGCAAGGAAGATTACCTTGAACAGCAGGGCAATTCAATCTGGAGCCTGCCATTTCACTATGTTAATTATTTAAAGAAGTAATTGTAGTTCAGATATCAAAACCCTATTTCGGGTACAGTGATTTCTTTCTTTTTGCAGCAAATGTAACAGCAGTGCAATTGGACTAAAAGGATGGGTTGCACTCAGAAGAAATGCAGGAGGGGTCTGTGATAACTAGAGACCAAGTTCGGTGCTTTCCTGTGTCACACAACTTCCTCTGCTATTTCCTAACTCTTCTATGTGGAGTAAAATATCTCTCTCGTCTTTTGACGAGCTGTGTGGGTGGAATGAAGGAGGGCTGCTTTCCAGCAGAGCTGCTGTCAGTCTGGTGGGAACTTGACCTTGACTTTTTTACTCTGTGGTAAGATTTCAAGGAATAGTTTACATGGCTTTTACAAGTGGTTGTGTAGTAGAGACAGTGCCAGAAATTAAGCTGATGCCTGAAGCCAGACTTACTGTTTCTCTGTTAAAAACTTGCTGTTTCTCTGTTACTCTTTCATTTAACTTACTCTGATAAATCCCATCTTTGTGTGTTGTGCGCGTCCTTTTACGCATTATATATGCAAGTTTTTACACGATATTTTATACCCCTTAATTTAGAGGTTGATATAATGAGTAATTATAACACTGCAAACTTGCATAATCCATGGAGTGTTTTTGCTTTTTTTACCCCTTCCTCTCTTGTGTACTTGTAGCACCAGCTTTAGAAGCATTTTCAGGTTTTTGTTGGAAGGGAGAAGGAATAGAATGAACAGCAGCTCTGCTTCTTGCATGGAAATGTCTATGATTTGAGGATTATACACATTCTTTGTAAGCTCAGGGCCAGTATATAGGAAGGAAATCAGAGATTCTGAATTACAGTGGTGGTTGTAACTGGCATGTGCTAGCTATGTCTTTCTACTTTTTCATGGAACAGCAGTGTTGTACTTAACCACAAGGGGAGAAGTTAAAAATCTTTAATGCCATTAACATTATTTTCATGACTGCATGGCAGTTAGAGAGCTACTGGTTTGGTAAAATGCTCTATTCTTTTCCTTGGCCATGTCTGTCTTTTGGTTTTTTTAGTCAGCATAACTTGATTTTTTTGCAACATGCAGATTTCAGAAGGTTAATGAATTCTCAGATCAGCAGTAGGATAGGTAGCTTGCAGAAACAAGTTACAAAGTGTTGTACACAAAATTACTGCATCTTAGGAATCTTTACCTGAATACTTGTGTCCGGATGGTTTCATGTTGACTGGATACTCACACAGTTCTACTGAATTGGTTTCTATTGAATTGTCTCCCTAAATTGAAGGAAGACCTTCAAAATAGACCCCCTTGCTGTACTCTGGCCCTTAGTCTTGTTCTCAGTGAGGTGCCCTGATAGGTGAATGGTTTGGGAAGTATGAACCTAGCCCTGTGGTTGCTTAGTGTCACAAAGGTAAGAGGTTCATTTTGTCACTGCATATGTAACACAGCAGTTGTAGGTCTGTGGTCTTTTGCCTGTTAGCTTGAGTAATTCTTTCTGTATGGCCTTGCCATAGGAGAAATCGTAATGCACAGGGGGCTTGGCCCTGTGGCTCAGGGGAAGTGTCACTCAGAGGTGCAGCAGTTGGTGAGGGCTGGGGCAGGCTTCTCTTCAGCACTGGCTTGTGTGCTGTCAGCTGTGCTTGTGGGTGTACATGCACAGCCGAGCTTGGTCAGGCCGCTGTCATTAGCTGTGAGCTGTGTCCTGCTTCACATGGTACATCTTTGTTTATAGACACAACAAACAAAAAGGAATGCATAGACATTCTTCAGTACTACACAATGCTATGTACCTTTGCTCTGTTTTCATAGGTTTCTAGATGAGCTATGATCAGACACCCTGAGCTGATGAGGTACTTGCTTCTGAGAGTCCTCTCAAAGAACTACCTGCTAGGTCCAAGCTATTCTGTGTAGATCTTGGAAGCCTGGTCTCAAAGAATCCTTTCTAAAGCTTGGATTTCAGCTCATTTCTACAGTGTCTTTTTTTCTTAGCAGTACCTTCATTCTCTGATTTATCTCTAGTTACCCTCTAAAGATGACGAACGTGCAGTTGTGATAATGAGAAACTCAACATCAAACAGGTCTCAATAACTTGCTCTTTTTTTACTTGAAGGGACAGTATTAAAATTCTTCAGGGCTGGCAGGGTTCACAGTTTTTCTAAACAGTCAGTGATTACCTTCTTAATAAACTTAGTAGTCTGCATAAGATGCTCCTGCCAGTATACATACTTCTGACTTTAAATATTTATTTTAAAGTAGATTGTAAAAGGCCAGCTTTATTCTGAGTGCTGTGTCAATCTCACTTCTTACAGTTTCCATTTGAACAGTGGAAGAGGAGATAAATTCAGGGACAGCCTAATCTTGCCCTGTGTTAGTTGTCCTTCTCCCCCATTTGTCACCCCTATGTCTCTGTATAGGCAGCAGTTGTGGTGCCTGCTTCGGGCAGCAGTTCCTGTGTGCCCCAGCTTCTTACGTGTTGGAAGCCCATCTAGTTCTGAGCTGCCTGAACCTTCTCATATGCACAGGCTCTTGCTGAGCTGGTGATACTCATCTTCCTGTCTTCACCCTCAGCTCTACCCTGACTAGTAGACAAAATTCAGAGCAAGAAAACAGAAAAAAGCCTTTTGTCAGTGCCAAGCTGTGACAAGCTCTTTCCTGTCCTTCAGAGTAGGGACTGAAGCTTTGGTGTCCAATTTTTGAAATGTGCCTTGTGGCAACTTCATAAACACTGTCTTTAGGGTGAAGTTTTACAGTCATTTCGCCTTGTTTAAGTGGAGGTGGCTGCTGTAAAAGGATGCTTTCTCCCTCTGCCCACCACCACAGACCACCACATTTTCTGTGTGGGAATAGCAAAAGCTCCAATAGCTTGTGCTACTCCAAGTGGGACTGCATCCCTGTCTGCTCTGATTAGACTGACCTTGCCAGAAAACAAACACAAGAATTAGTTGCATCAGCAATGAGCTGATAAACTGCATGAATGATCAAGTGGCATAAAGGCTGTGGCAGAAATGGGTGGGGTTGCTCCTTTTGGTGTCAGCCTGTGATCTAGTGAGTTTCAGGCTTGGCTGGGCTCCTCTGGGATTGGGATGGGAACACAGCAGGGGAGAAGGGAGGACCAAGTGGGTGACAAGGAAGGGAGGAGTTTGTGTCAGCAATAGGCTTTTATTACTATCATGACGTGCTAACCCTTTCGCGGGGTATCTGTCATGGCTTGAACTGGTGGCTCTTCCAGTCCATGGATGCTGCTGGAGATCCTCTTTACAGGCAAAGTCTTCATGCAGGTTTTTTTGTGCAGCTTTTCTGGTGGCATAATCAGTGTCTCACTTTTACTTTTTCTCACACAGGTGTCTTGAGGAAAAATGAATTTTATCTTGCTGTTTGAGAGTTAAAATTCTCAATTTACAGACAAATTAATTTAACAAAGCTTGCTAATTTTAGGTTTCACAATGAGAGAGGTTTCACGATGAGGGACAGAAGTGTGTAGCCACAGTAGGGTGGCTCTGTGTTAGCGGAAGAGGTGTTAGGGTAAGCAGTCCCACACCTACTCAGTGGAAACAGTTACTGCCTTTTGTTCCTTGACACCATAGGGTGTGACCTGGATGGGTACATGTGTGCGGTTTGGGAATTTTTTTTTTTTGGTGAATCACTCCAGCCACAATTTTCCAGTGGTGGTCAAGTCAAGGCCCCTAGTTTCAGCTGTCTTGGACACTGAGCAGCAGCTCCCCCATTTCCATCCTTCTGGGGAGGGTCACTGGTGCTGCTGTCTCTGGCTGACCAAAGGGCCAGTCCGCCGGTGCTTGAGAGATTAAGGCTGATGCTTTGCACAGGTCTGCAGCTCTGCAGGAACTGAGCAGCTCATTTTGGGAATGCCTGCCTTAAAAGTTTTGCCAAAAATGTCTGAAGTACTGTCTGAGGAAGGTGCAGAAAAGAGCCCTACAGTCCCAAGCCACCATGTTCTGTGTCTCTCCTCTTCCCCCAACCCTTTTGTTTGCAGCAGCCAAGCTGAAGGTTTTGAGGACAAGTCACTTTTATTGTGCAGGTCTGATTTGTCTCCCAGGCAGCTTCATGTTGTGAGCTGAATGACACGCTACTCTCTTTTGGGGAAAAAAATAGATTATAGCGTAATACATATTCATAAAGCTGCATTATGGTTGCTGTGACAACCTCACCAGTGACAGTCAGGATCTGTATGTTGAACTTCTGTCTCCAGTGCCCATATTGAACCACAGAACATATTACACAGCTTTCCACATTTTTCTTCCTCCCCTCTTCCTTCCAGTCAGTGGACAATTTTAATTGTTTGAGTTGATGCTTAATTGATAGCTGCATCTATTTAAGTCTGCAACACCGAAGCACAACTTCCTGTTGGTTTCCAACCAGTGTTAACAGAGTGTTGCTTCTGCTGGCAGTCTGTAACAGCGGAAATTATTCTGGTGAGATTTTTTTGTTCAACTCCCTTTAAACTGAAAGGCAAAATAATCCTGAGTTACAGAGCATACTTTTTCTCCAAAGGTAGCCTGATAACTTCATCTGTCATGAAGAAAACAAGCCACCAGAGTCCGTCCTCCTAGTCTATCCCTGTCTAGTCTAGTCTGTTCCTAGAGTTTTCAGGACTCATGACCCTGAAAGGAGCTTTTAGTAGGTGTTACTCGAAACCAGAAAGGAGTTTGTTCTGGGTATGTTATGACCCTGAAGCCAAGGGTGATGTAATCTGAGGAAGACTTGACCAGACTGTTGCGCTGAGGTGGTGAATATAATTTCAGGATGAGCCTGTTGTGATGAGTGTGGAGAGAGCTCAGTTTGAAGATTTGTTTGCATGTTTGTTGATGTCAGAAATTGAGGGCACTTGCGCAATGCTTGTGTTTGTAAGCTGCTCTTGGCCAATCCAACTGAATGTTTGGCTCAAAGTGTTGCAGTCTTGGTTTCAGATGACAAGTGATGACGTCATTCTGTACTGAGAACCTAAAATGTTGTATTCTCCTGGATGACCTCAGTGTCAGAACTGTTCATTAAAGGGCTGCATTGAGTGGGTTGTGCCCATTCCGTGTGCTAAATGTCCTTGTTGAGTCGAGCTTAATGTAAAGTTTTCTTGGAAGGTGCCAACTTCACCTTTATAAAAACACTCCCTGTTTTTCAAGAAGAGGTGCTGTGGATAAAGTTTGACTTTCCTCACAGATGTGAGCCTTCTGGAGAGTAGTTTGGGAGAAGTCTGTGCACAGGGGGAAGAAAAGTGTCCTTTTCTTTCATCCTGTGCTCTAGGATGACCCTGCTTGAGTAGGGAGGTTGGACCAGATGACCCACTGTGGTCCCTTCCACCCTGACCCATTCTGTGATTCTGTGAAAAGCTGAGCAGACAAGGAGCTCTTGAGTGCAGTTGATCTTTCTCTGGTTAACTCCTTAAATATTAATAAGTACAAAATGTTCAGAAAGTGACTTGAAATGAGATTCCATCCATTAAAATGAGAAACTGGGGGGTAAATCATGTAGTGAGAGGGAACTTTTTGCACAGAACATTATACAGAGGACTCTGACTATGTATTAGGCTTAGATATACTCACTGTTCCTTCCAGTTTTAGTTAGACATGTCTAGAAAAGAATACACCTTAATTTTCAGTGTATGTGAATGGATTGAGTTTGTCTTGTGTTACTGCTCTCCTGTCAACTTTCAGGATATTATTCAGGAGCATTTCAGTGTAGAAGTATTGAATACCAAACGTAATCCTGATACTTTCCACTCCCTCAGTTTGCACATCCCTTCCTCACGATAAGACCAAAATGTCCCGGTGTTGACAACAATGTCTGTATTTGTTCATCCACACACAGCCTGGCTTTTCTTAAGTACCAGGGCTCTTACCGTGGACTTCTGAAGTAATGTATTTTGAGAATTGAAGGAGGTGGAATGTAAAGATGAGAACTAGGGGTATGCTAGATTTGCAGGTCATCTTCAGCTTTCTGAAAAGCTGTTTTTCTAGCAAAAGAACCGTGGCTGCTTTGAAGGTTACTGTACTGTGTCACAGTCTTGTAGGGCCTTTTTGACCTGGGATGAAATTCATCCACGATGTTTTAAGTGGTTTCTTTGTTTGTTTTCCCTCAGGCTCCAGACTAGCACTTGCTGAGGCGATGCTGTTTGGCTTTGTGTAGCAGGTTTGTGTTCTGTTAACAGCTAAGGAAAACTGACTGAACCTTGTGTTGTGAAGCAGAGCCCTTTCCCTGGAAAGTGCACATGAAGATTTAGCTGTTCAATCCCTGCCGGGTCTACCAGGCCACAGACTGTACTCCTGTAGAAACTAAATGCAACAACAGAAAACCAAAACCTATAAACCACTTGTAGGAGAATGGGGTGAGTTAAGGCAGATTTCAGACAGCAGAGGTGCATTGGGTGCTGCGCTTCCCCGAGTTCCCTCTGCATCCCAACCTCTTCCACGTTCACGTGGGAGTAGGAATGGGGTAGCAATGGCATGAAGGGGTGGGAGGGTTGTCCATAGGAACACGTCTCATAAATAAGTCCCTCCAGATGGCAGGGGTGGCTCTCAGTGTTCCCTGGAAGCTGGTTGTCTGCTTACTGAAGCCTCTCTATAAATGTAGGCTGAAAAATTTCTTGTAGATCTCGTTATGATTTTCATGTGAAAGTTTGGGAAAACTTGATTTTTCTGTTCTTAGTGTGACTTTGGAATGTGAGTGTATATTGGTTTTGGTTTTTGGGTCTTGATATATTAATTTAAAATGAAGGTCTGACAGTTGTTTGAGGGGTTTACATATTAGGTCAAAATAAAGGCATCTCTTCCCTGGCCCTCTGTAAAAGGAATAAAGCTTCAGGCTTGAAGGATTTGCATTAGCTGGTAGATATTAATGGCAATTAAAAAGAAAATCCTTAAAGATTATTTTAGCTAGGGTTTTTTTTTAAGCATGGAAAATCAGACCTTTTTCACTTGATTACTGTCACATGTATGACAGTGTTGGGAAATGGCAGTGTTTAAAATGCATGGAGTTAAAATACTTGTATTTTTATTAGAGAGTTATAGTATTTGTTAATGGTTAGTTTGGAAGCAGAGTGAGATATGGGTCTGCCTTTGCTCTCCGAGCTCCACATGTGCAGAGTTGCATGCTGGTTTTGATGTTGTGGATATGAGGAGTTACTAAAAACAGCCTGAAATTCACAGCTGAACCAACTGAGTTCAGAATGCGTGTTTGGGTAGGGATGGGTCCAGGATAGGTACCTGGGAGAAGGTGAGGGATGAATAGCTACGATGGTGAAGCAAGTGTTTCGATATTTAATTATTTAGTTACCATATTTTACAATAAATCTAATTCTAGATCATATTTGGGTCTTTCATTTTGCAAAAGCTTCCTCAAGCTTATCTAAATTTGACTCAAGTCAGTTGGAATACAGAATCTCCAAGAATCTTTTTTCCTAGTGAGCCTGAAACTGCTGAAATGTCACCATAAAAAAAAAAAAAGTTGCTGGTTGCAGGAACAGGCTGCTGACATAAAAAGCCTGTCTTAGATCCAGCATTTGGCTGGAGACCAGATGATGAGTTTTTATAGGAGCTTGTTGGCAAGCTTACGTTTTTGCTTAGGTTAATGTAATGTAACTGTAAGTAATTTGGGAACCTGGTACATGCAAAACAATTTTTAGACAAAATGATCTTATTATCTTTAAATTTTAACTAAGAAGATATTTTTATATTACCGCTTCTTGTACTTCAAGCACTTTAGACATGCCTTGGAATGTGGTTCTTTACTATGTCCTCTTTTAATGGTTAACCTACTGAATAATCCTGTAGAAATATTGACCCTCATGACATGTGTGTTTTCCTAGCCTCAGAATTTAAGCTGGCTCCATTCAGTGGAGTGATTTAAAGAAAGGTTTGCATTTTAAAAAGGCTAGGTAGTAATACGTGTAGGGGTAAGTCATCAGTTTTGTGAGTAAAAAAATACCATAAATGTATTTGTGGTTAGTCTGTTGGCCAGGTTGTTCTGTGACCTGAAATGCATGAGCCATCCTAGGATAAGAATAGAGCTTAGTATTTCAATTTCCCAAATGGTGTCCGTCCCTGGCAGTTAATGCCAGTGGGCCTTTCACTGTCCTCATGGCTTTTTCAGTCTTCATTCAAAGCTTGATGGTAAGGGTTGGAGATTGCTTTGTCTCAAGATGTTTTTGATGCTTCTCATTTCTTTTGTGTGATAAGTGAATGTGATTTTATGGTAAGGGGAAAGAAAAGTGGATTCTGATCTTTAACCATCCATGGAAGTGCTGGATATGCCAGGCTATAAAAGATGTCCAGATCCTGCACTGGCCTTTGAGGAGCAGTGGATAAATGTGGTTTTAACAGGAGAGCGCCGAGGATTCCTGTTTCTGTCCAGGGCAGCAGTGCTCATCTGCAGTAACTGCTCCATCCCTAAGAAGGCTGGGGAAGGCATGGGATGAATGCTTGTCCTCCATCGTTATGGGCTGATGGCTGCCAACCACTCCAGAGAAGGAATAACACTCTACCATGCTTTATTATTTCCATGCCTTGCTGTATCATCAGCAGTGACAGTGTGGATGATGAACAGGCAGGATTTGGTTTACAGCTGCTTTGCTGTAGGTCTCTTACACGCTATATAAATCTGGTTGAACACAGATGGAGATCATTGTGATGGGAGGGAGAGCGATACCATTGTGCTGGTGCTTATCAGAGGTTTAAACTTCCCTCATACCATTTGTTCCCCAGTTGCTATTAATAGTAGGGCCTAGAGATATTTCTGGATGTGATAGCTGACAAGTTTCTTCATCAAATAGTCAATGAATGAGCAAGAAGTGTTTCTATTTTAAACTCAGCTTTGACAAGTAAAAGAACTTCAAAGAAAAGCTGTTCTTAGAAAATAACCTTGGTGTAAGTTCGCACAAGTGTTTCTCTATAAGTGGTAGATTAAACACAGGGTTGCAACTTTAGGCATCTCTGATAAAGAAGGAAGTTCTGTGGGCATTTTTTGCTGGCTGCACTGTAAGAGATTTGTATTAGTTTAAAATTTCTGTGTTTAATTGACAGGTGCTAATAAAACTTGGCAGAGGTGCAAACTAAGACATACTTGAAGGGAATGATCTGGTTTGAACTTGGTGTGAATAGTCACTGCCTAAGTGTTAGGGTAAGTGGAGAATCTGTAGGGAAAGTTGAAGAGCCTGTTGAAAAGAGATTTGTCCTAGGAGATGAGAATTGCCTTAGGTGCAAAGGCTGTAGTGGCAAAAGGTTTTTCTATTTTGCTCTTTATTTTTATTCCTGAAGTGACGTTTTGCTGAGTTTACCTTTGCATTTTCATCTCACACCAGTGTCTGGGATGATGTGCCGTGAAACTAAGCACGACTTCTAAGCACGACTAAAGATCAAGCGGATGGTAGTGGTGACCATAGAGGACAGAAGGGTAGTACCAGAAACAAGTGCCTCAAAATAAATTTTTAAAAATCCATTTGCTAGAGCATGGTGTCATCCTCCAAATGGATCTCTATGTGCTGAGATAATTGTGGCTTTTTGTTATAAACTGCCAGAGCAGGAGCTTGCTGGAGTGACAGAATCAAGGAACTAACTGTTGGGTTTGGAATTGTTTTTTTTTTAAAGATCAAGCTTGGGACCTTTGGTACAGAGTGTGATTCGTTGAATGGGACCAGTTTGGCAAGTCTGGTTTAAATCAGAAATTATGTACTGCAATGTCTTGGAAAAGGTACCATTGCAATGAGTTTACGCACATGAATTAAGCTTTCTTCTGTTGTCTTTTAAAAAGCAAAATGCTTCTCCCAGTACAATTTCAGGGGTATACAAAATTGTCAGTTGTGATAATTTTAAGGATTTCGGCAGTGCATTTGAATGTGATGTATGATCTGTTTCAGCAGTCTTAATTTTTGGTGGGATCTTCTGCACAGATCTGTCTGTGGCTTTCTTCGGTAAACCCTTGCTACTTTCTGTTTTCTTAGCCTGAGGTAGTAGGGAGCTGTGATAGCATCCTTACTCTTTTGTCTAATTTGTCTGGGAATTTAAAAGTTGGTTGTGAAGCTTAGTGGATTTTCGTGTCTTTGATTAGAAGCATCACAAATTGAAGAATGTTGGCTTACCAGCTAAACTTGTTTTTTGTTTCGAGTGACCTGTTAGCAACTGTCTTCCTAATCTGTCTTTGGAATGCAAGTTGTTACTTTGTGCCTATGCTGACTTGCTTTAAAATCTTCCAGGAGAGAGAGCCAGTGAGAGTCTGGGAAGAAGGTAGATGATCAACTGCTGCAAAACAAACCATGCATCTGTTACACTGTGGAAAAAATGCCTGTTAAAAAGCTAATCACGTTTTTCCTTCAGTGGCAGGAAGGCACTTGAAAGATGGTTGGGAGTAGTTAGTGATAAGAATGTATGTATTTAGATTTATTGCAAGCTTTCTAAAATACTCTTGATTTGTTGATCTTGCAGAGACTCCAACCGTCATGTTAAGGTAAAGCAGAAAAGTGCAGTGCTGAACATGCTAAAGAAGTTGGACAAAATAAGGTTCAGAGGTCACAAGAGAGATGAGTTCCTTGATTTAGCAGAGTCTCCAAATGCTTCAGACACTGAATGTGGAGATGAAATCCCGGTGAAGATACCTCGAACGTCAGCTCGAGACAATGAAGAGCTGAGAGACCCTGTAAGTACTCGATTTAAGTATCATTACATTATGTTTTACAGTTCTCAGGAAAAAAAAAGAAAGATATTACAAATTCTTTATCCTTTAACACTTGAAGATTTGTGGACTAGGAAGTAACTTACCAGTAATAGGCCTTCATTTTGTGGAAAGATTAATTAATTTCTTAAAAATAGGGTTTCCTGTCCCTACTTTTAATTTTAGATACTGTGAATTGACAGGTTTGTTAACTTTGGATGTGCTTCTGAATGCTGTCTGGTTTTTGTTTTGTTGGATTACTAATGAACACGTGAAAAAGAAAAGGCAACTTTTCAGTTTGAGGAGCTCAGATCTGCTCAAATGACGCTGTCCAGGACTTTAAGGATAAGATTCCTGCTTGCTTCGTTAGTGTTAGAGGGTCACACCACCTCCTTCTCCACTGCAGTGTTGTATCCAGTAATACTTCCATGCTATTAGAGCTGGTTTAAACCTATAGGCGGTGCTAAAACATTTTGGTGCTTGTAAGCAGAAGCATCAGAACAGACCTACCTTTTTCAAAGACACTGCTTCAGAAAAAGTTGAATGTTGGTTAAAAAAGTAAAATAAAATCCTTCTTTAACTGTTAAAAAATTGATGTGGATCTGTAAGTTTGGAGCACTACAGTATAAATTTAGATTTGCCTATATAATTGTATTGTAAAAATGACTTAGTATTCAGAATTTATATCACTGTATGAAAACTTCCGGTGCAGTTTTTATCCCCAAAATGTGATCAGACTGTTGTGTGAAGGCTCATTTCTAGGAGCAGGGGGGCTTGCTCACAGCAAGTTGTAAACTAAAAGATTTCAAACTGTATATGCTTATGTATATCCTTTGGGGTTGGCAGCTTGTATCCAGTTCTGCAGCTATTAGCTTTTTTAAATTTAAATGGGCTTGCATGGTGCCACAGAGTCCTGCTTATGGAGAGCTTTTTTGCCAGAATGTTTTTCCTATGATCATGGAACTAACAGGTGGTAATGACAGAGCATGTTTTGGTCACAAAAAATCTGTTATATGTAAATCCTCAAGCTTCTCAGTCAAGGAAGTCTGTTAAAAGCTATTCATTTGCTCTTATTCTACTGAAGACATCTGTCATTTGTTAAGATGTAAGTACTGTGTATACTGGAACTAATCTCTACTGCTGCCCTTCCAACATGGTATTTTGTGAGGTTTTTATAGGTAAATACTGGCTTAGTTTCATTAAACCTAAGGCTTTATGTTTTGTGTGGGTGTACATTAGATGCCTTTTGTATTTAATCAGAAATACCTGGATGGCAGAGGTAAAGGCTAGAGAAAGATGTGCCTGAAACTCCAGATACTATTTTATGTATTTCTGCTAGGGGAATAGCAGAATTGCTATTCCTGGATGGTATGGAGGGTAGCTGAGGGAACAGCAAGATAAACCTGTAGTTTTGAATAGTTATAAAGCCTTAACATCTGCAGTGATGGTCTCTGTTTTCACAAAATGTAGAGCTCTCTGCACTGCGAAGGGAACTTGGAGAAACATTTTGCTTTCTGGCCGATTACATGCTGTAGGATGTTGTGATCTAAGTCCTTGGGACACAGTGGAGTGCAGTTCTTTAAAATCAGGGAGAAAAGGAGAGAGGAAAGCAGCAATGGCATCAAACTTGTTTTGCCCCACTTCTGATGTTTGGGTGCTCCAAGCCGAATGTGATGCTGGAACAGTCTAAGAGCAGCAGCTGTATTACAGATATGTGCAAAATAAGCAAATTGGTATGAGGAAGGAGGTCTGACGTATGAGGGATAAATTTCAGATGGGAAGTTTGAGGGATTAGCAGTTGGCCCTCACAGGCATCTGCCCACTAAGCTCTGCTGCCCATCCATAAAAGGAAGAGAGAAATAATCCTCTGTGCTGCAGAGGTGCCAAGAGTAAAGAAAGTATTGCTTATATATTTAAATCAGTATTAAAGTAGTGGTGGCTGAGGTTGTGTGAACGGTGCAATTCTGAATTATTTGTCTGTTTCTTACTGAGATTATGTAGTTGAATTGTGCTTGAATTGGTTTTAATTCAGTGTCTAAAACTCATAGCTTAAATTGCTTGTACTGGATGTTTTTCTTTTTAGGCTTAAAGCAACTTAGTATTATGCTTGTATTACACTTATCATGAGAAGACCAAGTCTTATTGGTTTTTTCCTGTTTGATACCTTTGGGAAACTGTTGAAAGCACACAAAAACCAATGCAAGTCTTCTGTGTAAATGGAAGTTAGGCTGCCTGTCTTTTCAGATAGATGTGAGCTGTACTGTGCTTCTACTTCTGTTTCTTCATTGCTTCTATTGAAATCTGGGTACAGAACTCGTGGTCTTGAAAGACGAAGATTGGTGGCTTGAAACTGAACATAGGCATGCAGAATTAGAGTCCTAGTCCACTTATCTGCATCTTCATTGACAGCCGTTCCCTAGACAAAGATTTTATCTCTGTCCCTCTCTACTTCCCTCCCCCTGCCTCTGTCTGGTGTATTAATCATTATGGAGGCATTAAGGAAAGATCTGTCTATTAGGACAGCACAGTGCAATCATATGAATGAAGGACCCTCCTGTGCTTCATGGGTTTGCAGTGCACTTAAAAATATGCACAGGAGGTGCCTCTTCTTTAGGTATGTATCTGAACCTGACAGGCCTGTGCAAACACTTGATACAAATGGAGGTTGCAGAGTTTAAAAAGCCATGTCATAAAAGCTTGTAGGTGGGAGCCCTGCCTGACCATCTTCCGGGAAGAGCATCATCCTCTGTTGCACTTCCAGCAGATGAAGTGAGTGTTCAGTCCCAGGCCACTGACTGTGCAGTGGCACTTAGTCCCAACACTTTTTACACATGTGCCTTACTGAAGTCACTTGTGTAAAATTTACACCCTGTGAAAAGACAGAAGGAATGGCCAGGTGAGGTAATTTCGTATTCTTTATCTTAAAACTTGAGCTTTAGCTCTTTAGTTCGATAATAAACATCCCAGCCTGTGTTCGGGTAAAGCACACAGCTAGCTCCTGGTCAGAGGACTCTGGAGATGGAAGGATTTATATTTTCCTTTGAATTCTCTGTGGTTTCTAAGAGTTTTGTTAAAAAGGTGTGTTAATTTGAACTACTTTGGACTCAGCTAACAGGCTGGCTGATTGCTTGTGTGTGTTTCCCCCTCATTTAAGTGCCCCAGCTACCAGATATGCCTCGAATAGCACGTACTTTCTTAGGTCCCTGTAGGTGCTTGGACACTGCGATCAGATCATTGCCAAGACAGCAGTGCTGGTTAACAAATTTAACTCTATGCTAAGCATCTCTTTCAATTCCTGAATGGCTTCCTAGATTTCTTCCTTTGTTCCCTCTTTACCGTGGGTGGTTATTTGAGTTTTTTTAAAGCAAGGACACTGCGTGCAGCACTGCTCTTTCTGCATTGTTTTGTAAAAACACCACAACTGCAAAATAGGTAGAGGGAGTGACCTGGTCCATTCCAAATCAGTTAGCATTTGATTTGTTGTGACGTTAGAAATAGAGGTAATGTTGCCTGCTCAGTAACTGAAGTCCCCTTTATTCAGCACCACCATTCGTGTTTTTACAGAAGGGGAGACAAGATCCAGTTCTACATGTAGGTATATGAATGAACGTGGTGCAGAGGCGATCACATCCCTTTCACGGAGTGGGGAAAGAACAAACTTTAAACACAGTTTAAACTGTGTTTAAACCTGTATACAGAGGCTGGCACTAACCTGGCAGTGAGAATTGCAAGTAAAGCTCTTTTGTATCTGGCATATTGTACTGAAAGCAGTCTAATCTACTTATGCAAGTTCCCTGCCAGTGTGCTAGGATTAAATCTGAGTTGTTGTGGTACAGAAAACATTAATTTAATTGCTGTTGCAGTACAGCATGGTTTTTCCTGACACATGTCAATTAAAACTTTAAATGCTGCTCTATTGGTCATCTCATTTACAGTAATTGGAAGGTATAAAGCATGGTGCAAACATTACAGTTAAGAAGTTGAAGTCTCTCAACCTGGCTAGCACTAGATTTTAAAAAAAATTATGTAGAATGTAGCTGTGTTTTAGGAGCATGCCAGTATGGGTATGCTTCCAAGAATAGCTACTAAGGATTAACTATTCATGCAGATGCTTTCATTCTTAAGCAATGTTGTTGAGTTTTCCCTTTTTTTACAGCAGGTAATTGCAGCATTCGTGGGGAACTCTTTCATGATTTGAAGTAAGGAGATGCACATGAAGTGTCAGATGAAAAACTCGGGAGGCTAGAACTTCTCAAGACAAGCTGTGTAGTTTGTTGTATTGCTGAAGACCTCCCCCCTCCTCTTTTTCCTCAAATGAACACAAGTTAAAATTTTCTGTTTTGAACTGCCTCTTGCCTGTGTTGTGTCCCAGCCACTTTCTGGACTCTGAGGGATGACTTGAGTGGATAGTCTTGCCCCTGGGGTTGGCGTGTTGCGTCATCACTGCTCCCCATCCTTCATGTTTGCGAACCGCTCCTCTCCAAGTTAATTACAAACTTGGAAATCAGACCACCATTTTGTTAGATATTCCTAGAGAGAAACCATCCACATGCATGTGATGTTGGGGAAGGAAATTTGAAGCAGAGAGTTGGGCAGTTGTGTTTGTGTGATACTGAAGATGTGCTCTGCTGCAGATGGAGAGGACAGATCCACGTCTGCTTGGTTAGGAAGTGACTTGGACCCTTTCTGTGGCTGTACAGTGGCAGTGGCAGCAGTGCCAGCACACAGAACGAAACCCCAGGGCTCGCATGATGAAGGGGTTTTGGAGAGGGAGGGCAGAGAAGTCTCGGCCTGGGAAGTGCTGTTATGGAAAGCCTGAACTGCAGATGGCTTGAAAAACACTTTTGTGGGGAAATGTGGATTTTAGATCCGGAGCTGGTTGTGGCTTGGAGAAGCATCTCTGAACTCTGCTAGTAGGTTACAGGCAGTCTGTCGTCATCAGAAATGTTCCTTTAACCCCTCTGTCTCTACGTTTATCTTGGGCATTTCTCTGTCTTCCTAGGCACTGCCAGGCCTTGCACATGGCCTTGGCTAAGAAATAACGATTGGCAACATTTTAAGAGGGCTCCTGTGTCAAATCCTGTCAAAGCTAGAGGGGCAGAAGGAAAAGCAGAAGTCTGTGGAAGCCTTCAAGGCTTTTATGGTGAGTCAGAAACTAGAAAGGACATCTATACGGTGCAGTGTAGTTAATCCAGCCTGAATCCCAGCACTGTCCTACAGAGGCAGCAGAGAGGAGAAACCTTCACTTGGATAAAACTGGAATTAATACAAGGATTTTGTTAAGTTGAGAGCTGAGTCAGATATGCTAGCTTCAGTCAGAGAGACCTTTTTGAATTCAGAGGCACGCAGTTAGTTGACCTTCAGCAGATGTAGAGACCTTATTTCTTGTTTTCTTAAGTGTGGTGGTGTGGGGAAAAAACTTCTGTGACAGAAAGAGACATCTACTTAAATGTCTCCCATATCATTGTCCTGGGTGTGCTCAGTTTTTCTGAGTACTTCTGAGTACTTTTCTGAGTAGTCATAAAATGCTGTGGTGATGCTAATTTTGGAAATTGGGTGCATCACCAAAATTGTATCACTGTGTATCTTAATAAACTTTTATTATTACATGATAATTACATGATCTTGCTCCTAGTATTCTAATGAGCAGCCTTATGACTCAGTGGATTTTTTTTCCTCTTTTTTCTCTAAGTTAGAAGGTCATTGTAACCTTTTGTTTAAAGATGTGTACCTTCTGATTTTTAACCCATCAGTGGATGTGAGGCTGCTTGGATCCAATGCTTTAGCAGATAAACATGTTTGGAAACTCTTAAGAATGAGTCATGTTCACTGGTATCTCTCTCCCCAGTGCTGTGCACCTCTTGCTCTTTCCTTCTTCCTTAGGGGCACAGTTAAGGTGTCCTGGGCTTTAATTATTGACTCAAGAAGCAAAAGCAGAGCTGGTTCTCTAGGTGGATTTCTGAAATGTAGCACATCTTTGGGTGAAATATCTTGAGTATCTTTAATGAGGATGAAAACTTAAATATACTTAGATACTTGCTAGCCCCTTTCTTTTTCCTCTCTTCCCTTCCCTCAGTTTCTGTGCTCCTTTCCCTGCCACAGCACATGGGGTTGGGGTGGGAACCAGCTGCTAAGCACAGGGCTGATGCCCAGAGTCCAGGCACCTTGCTCTTTGGCCAGTACATGATTTTATTTATTTATCAATAAAATATTTAAACTGTGGCACTGTTTCTTCAGGCAGCTCCCTGTGAACTCCTGCATGCTGGGAGCAGAGATTGTCCCTGTGTGCTAGATGCAGAAATACAATACAGAAAGCTGTGCATTTACACCTGGGCAGCACTCTGTATTTTAGTAACACTTCCCTTGTGCCTGCCTGTGGAATGTGTTGTAAGGGTGCTGCTGTTTGGCTTCAGCCACACCATCCTCCTTGGGGCTCTCCGAATGTCTGGCAAGTGATAGCACTAAATCTTGCAGTGTAAATAAATACAACCCAGCTCTGTAGATAAGAGATCAGCACAAAGGTTAATTGGCATCCTGTGCTCATCTGAAAACAGTCTCTGATACCCTTCTGCAGTGGCTGGAGCAGTTGCAAATGGCATCTCTCACTGCACCTCCCTGGCTAAAGGCAGGAGTGATTTGGAATGTGGAGCATGGCGAGGAGGATGCTGTGCTGCAGCTCCGCGTGTGAGGACTGCCCTGGGGTCTGTCCCTCTCTGCTATGGCATGATTCGTGCCGGCTCCGGAATGGGAAGTAGCCCAAGGCTGCTGCTGAGCTAACAGCTTCTGCTCCTCGTCAGGGCCAGCAGTGTTGACAGAGTGCTGTGTGGGTGGGTGCTGCTTAGGGGACTGGAAATAGCATCTCTGCTTGGCACTGTATTGAGCAAGCCCAGGTGGGGAGTTGGTGCTAGGTGAATGCTTGGCCGTGACTGCCTACAGAGTGCTAATCTGCCTGTATAGACAAATTCTGAGGCTTAAATTCAGCATCTCTTCAGTTCAAGTAAGAAAACAGATGTTTAATAGGTATTTCCACACTGTTTTATCTTGAAAGTGCAAATCAATCCCAACTGTGAAAGTATTTTGCTATCAGTAAGCTTTCTGCCCATCTTTCCTAAGACACATAAAATATCTTAATTTAATGTCTCCTGTAGATTACTTGAGTTTATATATATATGTAATTAACCTGTCATGGGTAAATGTATGCAAGCTGGTGTTTGAAAGGAATACAGTTCCTTTCAAGGTTTCAGGGTTCAAACAAGGAATAGGAGGTAGTCAGAATATGTAGATAAATTCTTTTTTGTCTTGAGATCATCTCTGAGATGTAGGCTTCTGTAATCTATCACTTTGGTTTTGAGTGTAAGACACTAGAGAAGCTCCTGTAATTCTCACTGGCAGATTTTTTGTGCCTGGTGGGGACTGTACACAAGTGCTGAACAACCATTACCCAGGAGATGCCCTCACCCGTCCTTATCCCTGCTGTCTGAAAATGCCCACTTTATGAGAGAAAGAAGGCATCACCTGCATTCTACTGTGTGGGCTTGGGGTTTGTCTGTGTTTACTTCATGAAGGTGGTGGTTATCACTGGTCTCATGAATCAAACTGCTTTTTAATTCCTGCTTTCTGCAGTATTTTCAGTATTCTGCTGAGTTCGTTCAAGGGAGGCTGGTAAATCTGTTGAGGCATGCAGTCTTCTGATTTCCACCTCTCCTAGCCTGCCAGGATGAGCTCCTGAGCCTAATAACATCCTTCTGTAGGAACTGGGTTGTGGGGGAGTGAGGAACCCCTTCCTTGCTGAGAGACTGTGGTCTTGAGAATTACACATTCCATAAACGAATATTAAAATATACAAAATGTGTTTTCCAATTGCTCAGTAATTATCTAGAAAAGTATTACTTTTGCTGGCTTCACAATTTTATATGTGAAGTGTGTTGCATTGACCATTCGTTTTATGAGAAGAGGAGAGGGCTAGTATAAATACGGCTTTTCAGTCAGCAGAAAAAAGGCTTAAATGATGATGCAGTAGAACTGGTAAGGGTGGTGGTGGGAAATGCTTGTTTTCTGTAGCTTTCCAAGGTTTGCAGAAGTGTGTTCTGTAAACTCACATTTCAGTAGCTTTCATTCACTTGTTTTGGTAATCTAGTGCTGAAAGAGGCATGTAGAGTTGTTGATACTTGTATGTTTCTCACGTGCTTGTTTCTTTACTCCCCCAGAAATCAGTTGATGTATTTAAATAACAAAAAGTGCTTCTGAACTTTCAGTATGTTCTGGCTTTCTTTCAGGCTGGTCCAGGGACCATCATCATGGCTTCAGGAGTCCAGGATTTTAACAGAACAGAATCTGACAGACTGAATGAGATCAAAGGTCACCTGGAAATAGCCTTACTGGAAAAACACTTTTTACGTAAGTATAAAATGCTCTGTGGAGAGGAAGGGCTTAAGCCTTCTGAAGTAATGTTTCTGTAGCTGTAGAAGTTGGCATCAGAATTTTGAGGTACGCTGATGCGCAGATAGTACATGGGCTTATGCTTCCCCAAGAGGAACTTAAAAGCCTTCCCAGGGTTTCTAGGTCACTTGGGTGGTTTTTTTCCTCATTGCATTCCTCACAACGTACTCACAGTATGACAAAAGCTGCCTAGTTGAAGTCTTGTTGTTGACATCTGCAGGTTATCTTAGAAGTAAGTCAACCTTAATATGTCTGCAGTAGGTGTTTTTCTTTCTAGTAGTAATTGCTAAGAAGAGATTTCTGAAGGGGAGACCGGTTCATTTTCTTGGCAGCTGTTTCAACAAATAATGCATCTTAAAATGCATGCCTCTTAACATTATATGAATTATTAGTAAGTGGTGTAAGAAATACAGAGAAGAGTGTCTGTAGATTTCAAGTGTTAGTTGTTTGGGTTTATGTTTATATATATGTATGTATAATGAGAAAAAGTTGTCATTTATGGCCAGAGGCAGCTGCAAGATTATGGGGATTTTATCTCAGCAGGTCTGAACTGTTGATTTTAAAGACAGGATAGTTAAAAACAGAAAAATGGAGAACAAAATAACTTGATAGAAGTAGAGATCTCTGTAATAAACCAATAAGAATTCTTGCTCAATTGCTTACCAAAATGGCCATTTAAATCTTTTGGTTTTCAGCTTCAGAGTATGAGGGTTGTTTTTATGTGTTCAAAGCTTGTCACGTATTTTCTAAGGGGTAGAAATAACAAGACTATAGATTCTATTTGATTTCTGGACTGTAATGCAATGACAAGACTTACATTTTTATCTTCAGCGTGTTCTCAAGGATTTGTCATTAATTTTCTGTGAATTGTTTTTCACTTGGCAATATTTCTTTGATATGGGCCCCCCCCCCATGTGAATAAGAGAGAGGCCTGATAAAGGGGACTGGGCAGGAATTTATAACAAGCTGCTATCAACTTCCACTGATACCTGGAAAGAGATATCATGCTTGGAATGTCAAGCAAAAATTGAAAGATATGTTTGACTTGCCTTGTTAGTTTCAGTGATTTACTGGAGTTTTCTGTAACTATTCAGTACGGAGTTACCATGTACTCCTTCCATCCCCAAAGACACATTGCTTAAGCTCCTGTTACCCAATTTTTTTAAAACTAGATAGGACACATGCGATTTCTTGGTGCAATCTAATGTGCAACAGAAACAGTAGGACTTACCAGAACTGATTTCTGATTTGAAGTAGGATGTGCTTTTTGACGTAAAAACGTGATAGGGCTCTGAGGCACTTCCAGGGCTGGTGAATTCCTTCTCCTTCTTAGAATGTTCTTACAGTAACTAAATGGGGCACATCGGTTTGTGAATATCGGTAGTTTTCTGTTCCTGCTGTAATTTGAAAACCTTCTGATCAACTATTACTCCTTGTAGCTGAATCATTTTTCCTTTGCACAGAGCTTTGAAGTAAACCTCAAGGTGAAGGATGAAGTTGTTGTAAACTTTTTTATCCTTCTATGTAAACTTGGAGCAGGTGGTTGGGGGTTCAGGCCAGTGGGGTGGTTCAGATGAGTGGCTTGAGTCAGCTGGGGGTGTCTCCAGCCCTCACCTCTTCACCAAAGCCTGACAATTGCTGTAACTGAAATTACAGAGTTGTCCTGGCTAATTGGTTGTAACTCTGTACGTAAGAATAAGAATCATAAACTGGTTGAGAAATAAGTGAGATAAAGCTTATCCCCTATTTGTCCACATTCCATTCAAAATTTTGGGATTAAATAGCTCACCATGTTGGTTATTTGGAGTGAAGTAGGAGTTCAGCTTTTGGGTATGGCTCCTGCATTCTTATCTTTCCTTTTTCCTTTTCTTTGAGTTATTATTTTGGGCTTTTTTGATACTAGAAATGCTTCATTATTGTTTCCTTCCCAAAAGTGAACTAATGGTGTGCAGAAAAACATTCTTGAAATGTGCAGTTTGTTTACTTCAGTTTGCCCTTGGAAGAAAGCCTGGTCATTATTTTTTTAAAATCTTATTGCTGCAGTAGGTGATTTTTAGGAAGGCTAGCTGCTCCGCAGTATTTCCATACTGTTTTTAACTGTGGAATTCCTTAAGGACACCTTGCTATGGTTGTATTTTTGCATAAACCGTTTGCCACGTCCTCGTACTCCATTTCCTCCAGCTGGGCATGCAAAAATCACAGCAATTGCTAGTTAGTGAGGAAATATCTAAAGTTTCTAAGTTTCATGCATTTGCTTTTGAATGTTCTGAGGTTCTACTTGTTATCAGCTTTTTTTTGCCTCTTCTATGTGTTTATTTGTATTGGTGTGTCATTAGCCAGGAGGTTTAAGGAGGGGAGGTTTCCTTTCAGCTGTACATCCTGTGTAATGTACACATATATTACCCATCTGCAAGTCCATGTGGGTCTGTAATTGCAGGTGCCTGGCCAAAGTTTTTCTCTAAACTCCATTCAAGCATTAGTAGGCACAAGCAATAGGTGCAGTTTGGCTGAGTAGTACATTCAGTGAAACACACCCCAAACTTAACTGTAACCTCTACAAGCTGCAGGGGTAATCGTGAGCAAGTAGGTACGGAGACAAACTGTTGTCTGTAAGGGGAAAATATCTTCATCTGAGATGCCAGATTAATGTCTTCTTTAGCAAAGAGGTGATCCAAACACCCGGAGATGTGAAGATGGAGGGGAATTGCTTAGTGTGTGCAGAGCTGTAAATGCAAATAAAACGTGTCTGAAAATGCAAGGGATTTAAGCTGTGGACTGATGAGAGGATGAAGCATGTGGACAGAGGGATCTTGGATAATGTCTTAAGTAAGGGGGAGGGATCATCTGATTCTCCCAGCCAAAGGGGCTAAATTTGCTTTTCCTGTCTATGTGGGAATGGTCTTAACTCTCTTTGATCTAATGGCTCATTCTGAGCCTTATTATAAGAATGCTGAAAATGTGCCTGTTGGGATTGTGGTATTGGTGTGGGTTCCTCCAGAAAAAGTCTTGGAAAAACAGCTGAATCGAAAGTTCAGAGAGCTCGGTCTGCTGGAATTTCCAGTGCATGTGTATGGAAAAAGCTTTGTCTTGGAGCTGTGACAATCAGAATCATTTGTTTCTAAAGGACTTTCTGTTATTATAACCTAGTTTTTAGTACAAATGAACACCGCTTTGGGCTAGTTGAGGACTTAATTTGGGAAGGCAACTACTGACCCAGGGCAGTTAGATTGATATGTTAAGGTTAGTAGTGGTTTTGGTGTTTCCGTTTCAAAACCTAGTTGTATTAACAAAAAAAATAGAATTGTGCTTGCTGCTCTTGCATTTGAAAGACGAAAACAACCCACAAAACAGTCTTTCTGCTTTTGCACCTTTTTTGTTTGAGGTAAACACTTTGCTTCCTGTTACTTCCTGTGCCTGCTTATAGAGGGCAGTTTTGGAGATAACAGCACTCTGCTCCTGGTGCCACAAGGTGCTTTGTAAGCACACATGCATCCTGTGGTTTACATGAAGTATTAGCTAATTCTCATTCAGGGGTGTTCAAGCCTTTTGCAATGCAGAGTTTAGCAGCTCAGGGAAGAGGAGTTGGTAGCAGCAGCTGAGAGTGAACAAACCAGGTGACTGTCAGGGAAGAGGGTTAGTCATGAACTGGTAAATCAAAGGAACCTCACATGAGGATGAGGAGTACTAGAAGGAAATAAAATCCTCTCCCACAAGGGTTTTTGCATTCCACTCCATACAGCAGAAGTCTTTAAGGTCTTACCAAACCAGTGGTTTCAGTCATGATGTTTATACCACATGACAAAATAAGTTGGGATTATGCTGCTTTCCCATTGAAATTTCTGCTCCAGCACACTGTTCTTCCTCATGTGCCTTTTGGAACCATTTATGTGACTAACTCCATGATACTTTTGCTGGCTTCCACTTTCTTATATAAATGACCTCATGGTTTTTTTTGTAAGAACAACGTAGCAGAATACTGACCTCATGGAAGTAGAGCTCTAGAAAACCATACATGATTCTCAGGCAGAACTGGAATTGTAGAAAGTGTTAAACCTTGGAGGCCAAGTGTGTGCTGGTGATTGTGACCAGCATAAGTCCTATGCTGAAAAGTCCAGTTCTGTACAGAAATGCTAATACCTCCTCAAACAGTCTCAGTAACTATATGCAACAAATTGACAGTGAAGCTGTGCCAGAGTCCGATTACCGGCTGTGTCAGAATACCTTTGGTGTAATTTCTTCTGATGTGATGGTCACACCAGCTGCAGTAGCAGAGCTAGAGAAGAGCAGAAGAATATATTCACTGCATTGGTTTTGCTGTTTTCTTACTGATCTAGTAGCCTGTAATCTGAACCTTAGGTTCAGAAAGCTTGAAGCAGAATCTAGAGCTGATTTGAGCTTAGTTACATAGCTGGTGAAGACCCTGTCCAGAGAGTAAGCAGCTGCTCTGTTTATCTGAGACTCAAATACCAGCTGTGGGCCATAATAGCCATTCCTTTTTGTATGGTCAACCCTTGACCGAGGGATCCTGAAGCTGCACCATGGGCTCTAAAATAAAGTGTGCTGATGCTGGTGAGCACTGAGTGTGCACTCTGAGTTTTTCACATCCTTTACTCCTTCCTCTAATCTTCCTTTCTTTCAGTTTAAAATCCTGGACTCCCGGACACTAAAAAGGTGTCCCTGGGAGATTTACCTGTCTCTTTTGAGATCGTAGAGTTCCTCTGATGAGGACTAGTTTGCCTGTGGTGACTGGTGGGAAATCTTGAATGTTTGGCATCTGGGCACTCACAGATGATGCAGTAAAAATGTATGAGTCCAGGCTTTGCTATAGAGCTGTCTCTTTGCCAGAGCTACTCTCCTTTGTTCATTAACAAATTTCACAGTTTTTCTGACTTCTGACTGGGAGACTTCTCAAAAACTACAGAAAGTTTCTTAAGAGGTGTAGGAGAGGTTTTGCTTATACCCAGAGATACTTACATTATATGCCGTGTATATTAAATTCATTTCTAGCCTTCCTGGCTAAAAAAACCCCACAACCCTCCAAAACTCTGGCTTCATTTTTTTGAAAACATTAGAGGAGGCAATCATGAGCAGTGTAGAGCACTTGTTTGGGGTTTAAGAGGCCTCAATACAAATTAATGAGCGTTCAGATCTCCATTTCTTGTCTTCAAGGACTCTGCTCTGTCAGTTAGAGGAGATAGGTTGGGGTTTTGCTTGCTCTCAACTTGGCTTCGAACAGCGTAAGTTTCCTGAGAGCAGGGGAGAGGGAAAGGATGTGCCTCCATCTCAGTACAGCAGCCTGCTGGAGTCCTGGGCTGATCCTTGGTCTGAGCCTGGCTTGTGCAGTCTGCCCTTGTCATTGGATGAAGCATGTACTTGATGATGTAGGTGATGATGCCCGACTGCTGGAGGATCTTCTGTTGTCACACCGCCTTTTCATGGGACTGATAAACCAAAACGCAGCACAGTGCTCAGAGGGATGTATTGTTTGAGCTCCTCCGGAGCCTTGAACGGATACCACCTACACAGTGTGTTATGTACATGGGCTGTGCTCGTTTCTGCCTTTTTTGTGTGCCCGGCTTGGCTTCATGAATTGCAGAGGTGTGAAGACCCAGGCAGGGCAATGGTCAGCACTGTTGTGCCTCTCCCTTTTGTGTAACTGGGATGGAGATTTTGGGAGCCCCATGTGGAACCTGCATTTCCTTGCTCAGCTGAGTAGCACAAAAGCCTTGGAAGAGCCTGCTGCTATTCCTAAGCCAGACGTTATTTCAGTATTTATAGACTGTTTCACTTCTGCCAAAACCAGAGAGTGAAAACCATTCCTGCAATAATGACTGCATTTTTGCAGCTCTGTTTATTTTAGGTGGGTTTTGCAACACTTCTGGCATTTTTATTCTCTGAAATTTCAGAAAATTCGTAGAGCAGCAGTATTTTTCATGACTTCTAAGCTGACCTTTTAAGTGTGTCTAGCAATAGCAAACTTTCCACTTCGTTTTGAGATGGGGATCTGTCTCAGTAAGCTGTATTTTCAGGAAGTGTAATTTAAAATCCTTTCATGATGAAGGGGAAATGATCCAGCTCTGTGTCTACTACAACATGATAATGCAACGGAAAGCACTAAAGGTAAATGTAAAGTTACTGATTGGTAGTTAGCATAACTATTTTGTACAAGCCTTAGCAATGGCATCTTAGTTCTGTCTAACCTCACCCACTCCAAGTAGGATGTAACAGGAATGGTGAGAGAGGAGACTGGAACAGTTTGCACAGAGAAAGAAGACGTCAAATATGATGTGTTTTGTAAATCGGTCTTCCTCATAACATGAAAGAGAAGAACACTTTATGTGAAATGCTTGCGGTTCAGGTGAGGAGAATAGTACCAGGGAATATTAACTGACTGAGAGAGGATGATGGTTCAGACTCTGCCTTCCCTCCACTGTCTCTGGATCAGAGTTGGCTTATTTCCTATCAGCAGAGCAGAAGCCCACGCTGCTCCCCGCCCTGTAGGCGTATGCAAAGAGACTCAAAAACTGGTCCTCTGAAGCTCTGCTTCGTGTAAGTACTGGAGCAGGAGCTCTGTCTTTGAAAGAGCAAAGAGAGGCACAGAAGAATGATGGAAGCAAAACAAAGTAAAAAGCAATTGTTTAACTGCCAAACCTGTGTTAAAGTTTTTAAAGAGAAATTGGCATGACTTGTTCTGAATGAGACAGGTTACTTCTTTGTTTTGATGCGTGCAGACTTAGTTGTTTATGTTTATCCGTTTCACATCTCCACTCTACCAAAATGCCTATATAAAACAGGGCAGAGAGAGGAAAAGGATGTGCACTCAATAAAGATACTTAATCTTTAGTGATTCTGTTTGCCTTTTGGCTTTTTAGGACACCAGTGTTCCTACTAGAAAATCCTTTTTGCTATGTTTTCTCTATGAAGGATTCATGCAAACAAGCAAGAAACCTGACCAGAAGGGAAAGCCATTAAATTGACAAATCAAGGTGTTCGCACATGCAAAAGAGGGGAAAAAAAAAGGAAGAATTCTTCCAGACGACTTGTTGTCCAGCTCTGGAAGAGCTATGGAGAGCAAGAATGCTGGTATCCATTTTGACAAAGGATGTTTTTAGGTTCTTCCTACGTAAAATCCCAAGAGTAATCCTCCTAAGTAGTGACCTTTGGGATTCCCAAGTGAAGTGTGGAAGTCCAAGCATGAAAGACGACATGAAATTAAGAGGTGGCTTAAAGAAAGGATAGTTAATAAAATGGAACTGCAAGAGTGATGGCTTAAATAAGCACTTTACCAAGTATCAGGCATGTAAAGAAGTAGAAAATCTCACAGTGTCTGGGATCAAAGGGTAATGTTTTATCTGAAATCTTTTGGCTATATTTATGATAAGTTCTTGGGCAATCTCCATGGTTCTCAAGTCACTGATGGAAAAAACATATACCCTGGAGAAGGAGAATCATGGATTACGAGAAGAACAAGTAACAAATAGTGCACAATTAAGCTGTATGTAGTTATAGCTATGAATTGTGAACATGTGTTTAGAGGAGTAAGTAAATTGCAGAGTAACTGTAAGCAGGAAGAAAACAGGTTAGGGAATTCCGTTGCAGGTCCTTCCTCCATCACTGCTTGTTGGTCAGCCAGTGTTCTTTGTTTGTCTTTGCTTTATCACAAATGATGGAGCCGTTCCATGTCTCTCACAGCACTGTCATTTGCTGCTGGTTTTTAAGGTGAAGACCAAATGCCCTTCAGTATCTATGATAAAAATTGATCTGTTTTCAGACTCCTGACATTTTGCTAGTAGTGTCATTTAGTCAGTTTACTTGGGACAAAGTTAACATACTAGCTTTCTGTAGGATTTGGGAGTCTAGTAAGGGTGGAAGCTGCCCGTGCTGGAGACAACTCCCAGTGTCTGGCTCCATCAGCACCACTGGTGAGATCCAGATTGAAAGTGTGTGGTTGGGATTTAGTGTGTTTAGTAACAATTAAATAACAGACTTGAACTCCAGTAATGTTCAAAGGGTTGTAGGGAGATTTATTGTGATTGACATAGATGTAGAAAGGTTATTTTTGTCCTGTTGAGTACTGGTGTTTCCCCATGTAAATATGACAGGGTGCACGCATGCTTTTTGCCATTTCAGTTTCCTTAGATTTAACACTAAACTGAATTGGTAGCTAGAAACAGTGACTGGCAGTCTCTAGCTCTGCTCTGAAAGAAGTTTTTGGTCACTTTATCCCAGAGGGGGATTTTGGAACATACCTGTAGGTCTAGGAAGAAATGGTGTTATATAAAACAGCTACAAGGAGGCTCCCTAATCTACCTCCAATCCTGGGATTAAGGGAGACATCCGCTTTACTGCACATGCAGTCTTGAATTAGGAATCCAACCTTCTGCCACGCCTTCCTAGCCTGATGTATCATCCTCCTTTTCTAAACACTACTCACATTCTGTTCAGTCTCACCTGAACGAAATACTTCGATATTGAAGTGCTTTTTATCAGAACATTTCTTACAGGCAAGTATTCTGAGGAAGAATGAAATTTTTCATTTGCTCTAGTGGCTGTTGCTGTAAAATGATGCACCACAACACTGGGTACTTGTCTTTTGGCAGTTGCGTGGTATCAGCTAAGCTTTTTGAAATGTTACATCTTTAAATTTGAATTGTCAAATCCGTGGAGTTCAGGTGCGACAGTTCCATTACACCTCAGAGAGGATAAAATGCCATAGAAAAACTGAAATGGTTAAGTTTTTTTGGTAACCTGTGAGATGCATTGCTGATAATGGTCTTTGCTATGGGGTCCATTCTCCTAGGGTTTACAGTGCAATAATAAGTGTAACAATTATTGTCATTTAAACACCATTGTTGCCTCATCTTACAGACTTTTATAGCTCATTTTAAAAGAGCAATAGCATCCAGATATTGTCCTGCTTTTCTACACAAGTTAGCTTTGCCAGAGAGCTTTTAAAGCATATTTTCAGGGTCACACCTGCCATCACAACCTAGAGGGTTACCCAGTGTGTAGGTATTTAGACGTTGTGACTGAGTTCATAGGCTTTTGTAAGACTCAGGAGCAAGGAGGTTTTTTACTCTAAATTCTCTACTTTATTAGATTGCCACAAAAATCACTGCCAGCAAGTATACCTGTGATTTATAACCCAAATATATATATATATGCATATATATATATATAAAAGCATATATTGAGCTGTTGTAAATTCTTGGGAGCAATCAACAGTGTGGCAGCAACCAACTCCTGCTCCAGTACTTACACTAAGCCTGTTACAGGCTGAGACAAACTTTTCACTAGTGAAGCAGACTTTACAGTAAAACCTCAGAAAATGTAATTCCGATGGATTATTTATATGTACATATGCAGATGTTTACATTAGTACCAGTATCAAGCTTGTTGGACAGGTGTCAGAATGGGCCAAACCATCCCAGATCTGGGAGGACAAGCTAAACTGTCCTGAGTGAGGGTCCAGTATCTCTTAGAAAGTTTGTGTGAAGAGTTCAACCTGTTTAGGAAAGGAAAAGTGTGTGCACCATGGGAAGTTCTTGGAGAGAAAAGTTTTGTTTTGGATAAAAATTAAGCCATATCAGAGAGAAATAAGGAGGTGTAGGACACTACCGCTTCAGCAGCCAATAGATACTGTTAATTTCTGTTTTTCACCCAGAATAGCCAACAGATGTTGTTTTCTGTTCTCTCAGGCCAATTATTATTTTTCTAGACTGTTTTCTTTTTCTTGCAGATATAACAGCCAGTGGCAGTTACCGAGTCTTACTTTCTCAAGATGTTTTCCCCGTTTTCAGACTATTTTTCACCTTTTTAGATGATTAGTGGCTGTTGTGGTTACTTGTTTTTGTGCTTATCAAAGGTCTCTCAGAGTGTCTCAGGTTTCCAGGTACCTGGCTATGCATTTCAGAGAGGCCAGCTGCACATCTCAGCAATGCTTCTGGTTGCCAGGCCTAGTTCACAAGCTTGCCAGCATTTTCTCTGTCAGTATTTCAGCAGACACTTTCTTCTTTTCGTAATTTCCCCCCTCTAAGCAGGTCACCTTTATGGCTGCTCACTTCACCTGAATGTCCAGCTAAGACATGTACTGAGCCTCTAGCAATATTTTAATGTTTCTTGCCCTGGAGAAGATAGTGAGCTGTGATGGATATGCCTGAGAAGTAAATTATGGAAGCTGATTAATCTGGAAGCTGAAGCTTTACCTTTTATGTTTTACCCTTTTGTGTGTGCCCAGAGTGGGGAAGATGTTTGAGTTTTGACTGTCTGAAGATGAGATCCAAGGAGCACTTCATTCTCATCATCAAGGAGGATACTCATCTGTAAAACTCGGTAGATAGATACCATGGTGAAATGTTCTTATGGATTCTACTTAGGGGTCCGTGACCTCTGCTCTTTGTAGCCAACTTCACTCATTCTGCAGGAGGGCTCTTCAGGGGTAGAGAAATTTGCTTTAAAAGTGCAGTTCAGTTTGGCCAAATGGTAGATTATTTCAGGGGAGAGAGCAAGGAAGAACTTCCCCCCCTTCCCCTCTCTGTGGCTTCTGTTGCTTAGCAGACCTAAGAGTATTTAACTAACTGAACACGAAGGTTTTACAGTGCCAGACCACACTGCTGCCAAAGTAGCAACAAATACTGCTTTAAGGACTTACTGGGATGGATTTGAATTACAGTCATGTATGGGAAAGCTAGGAAATGCTCTGAAATGTGAAGCTGACAGTCCTTAAGGATTGGATGTTGTATTTTTTTTTTGTTTGTTTTATAGGAGTTCTGCCTCTTTCACTGTGCACCCTTTAACTCTGCCTCTTCCCGTAAAGAATATTTGGCACTGCTTGTCCTCTTAGTGGTCAAATTTCTGGAGTTTTTGTTTTGGTTTTAGTAGTACAAGATGTAGCACAGTCAGAACAACTGGAATTAAGGAAGCTGGAAGGTCTGACTTTCAAGGACATTGAGGTTAATTTATAATGTGTGTGGTTTTCTTATGTACACAAAATGCATAGTCACTTCCTCTTTAATAAAACAAAAATGCGTAATGAAGAATTTTTTCCCTTTAATGGTCTTGAGAAGATAACATCTCTATCAAGCTTTGGAACTTTCTGTGGTATCTTCATGATATTGCACAAGTTCCAGTGCATTTAAAGTGCAACAGATGTTTCCCCTCAGCTGTGTGCAGGCTCTTGTTCTGGAATAAGGCAAGCCCTTGAAAGTAGGGTGACCTAATTATAAGTGTAGTTTTTTTGTTGGATTTAAAATTCCTTGTGGATGCGTAATTAGGAACAGCTCCATGTATAAGTCTGCCCTTATATACTTATCTTTACGTTTATTTACAGGAGAGACAATACCTGCTGCAACAGTGACATTTTCCTACCCTACCCTTGAGGATTCTCAGTTTTAGTTGCTGGAGGATAATGTGGTTTCTGTGCTCCAGTTCTTCTTCCCAGGGTCACTAACCATCTCTCAGTGGGAAGATGGGTAACAGCACTCCTTCCTCTTTGGTGGAGTTCAATCTATAGCCTCACGGTGGAAGGCATCGTGTTGTCCTCTTGATTCATGTATCTTCTTCCTATCTCTCCTGATTCTGTGCTCCAAAGCTCTTACTGCTGCGGGAGTACAGACAATCTCCCACCAGAAGATGAAGTGATTGGACACACTGCACAAGGGCCTCCTGCAGGGCACAGAGAGGGTATCAGTTCCTCTGGACATTCTCACTATGGCTTTAGACCTTCTCAAGAAGCATACAGGATGGCCGGGGGATCAGA